>JANHGO010004354.1:0-25194 GCA_024606505.1 Aquila spilogaster | reverse complement strand
TTTGGCAGGGGGGTTGGACTAGATGATCTCTGGAGGTCCCTTCCAACCCCTACAATTCTGTGATTCTGTGATTCTGCTCATTTTCAAGGAGGAGGAACTTGGTATATGTGTTCTTAGTAATCTGTTCCCTAAATGAGGAAACTCTGAATTGTGAACTTTGTTTGAAATCTCAAGAGAACCTGAACTGCCTCTAAGTTAAGAATATTTTTTGTTATTTTTTTTGTCTGATCTACTTCAGATCCATCTGACTCTCTTACAGCTTCTCTAAAGTCTCTACGTTCAGTTTCAAAAGCTCCTAAGTGTAGATCAGCATCTCTATTGAGATGTTCATAATAGGAAACAGGAATAATTTTTCTTTATAAGTGTAGTTCCAGACTAAAGTGCAATCCTTTAAAGTTTAAGAGAGGAGAAGGTGGTATCAGCTTTGTACCTAGTTTATCATCCATCTGATTATTATTAACACCCATTGGAAACTTGCTGGGATGTGCTTGTTTAGGTCTCTTATAGACATACTTCAGTAGGATAAACTCAGAGTTTTATACTTCTTGATGCTTGTACTAACTGCTACAATGAATATTGAGACTAATAATAATTACAATATTATTCCTATTCCTTCTTATCAGTGCTGTTTTGGCTTTTGTTTTTAACTATGGCATTCTTCCCAGTGTGTTCTGCTGTAGTAATTTCCAGCTCTTTTCCAAGTAATGGACAATCTTAAATTGTTCTTTATATAGACAGTGGGTAGAGGAAATCCAAAGGTTTTATCATTGGTGAGGATTGCCTCAAGGTAGCAGTCCAGCGCCAGAAACAACTATCCATGTAGTCTTTGTGTCTGGCTGACAACTGAAAAGAAAGAGAGCTTCAGCTCTGCTCCATCCTTCTTACTGTGCAGAAGTATAAATGCATAATAGGTTACACAGGCTAAGGGATAAATCATTATTCATTCGGAAGAACAGGACAGCTTCCACTTTAGATTTTTTGTAAGGGTTCTAATTATACTCACTGTATGAGTACCTATTAAGAATTGTGCTCCATAATGCCTGATCTGAGTTTTTTTTCTGAACTAAGGTTATTCTTAGTGTCTTGTACTAAAGAACTCTTTAATCCTACCTCTGATTGTCTCAGTGAAAGGTTTGAAATACTTTGTAAGCTCCTGGTTTGGAGATAAGAGCACACTGTTGGTCTGACATCAAAGTGAATCAGTGAGCTGGCTGTGCATTTCTATCCATTGCTTTAGCCATACACTCCTTCGCAAGCCTCTAGAAGCTACGCTGTGCTATGCTGTGATGAAAATAATTGGATGTAGATCCCACTTCTATTATTGCCACACAGTGTTGCTGCTGGTGAAGAGGACTCAAAACTGATGGCACCAAAGGCAACTTTGAGACTTCAAAAGCCAAGTTTTCTCACATGCTGGGCTGCTTGCTTCTCCAAGAAAATTTGAAGAGCTGCACTGTATACCAAAGAGCAGACAGACATAAGACAATTCCTACAACCAAATGACATGCAGAAAGAAAGTATATTTGAGTGTCTAAGCAGGGAGGAACTCAGTACTCAAACTAAGTATTTCTAAAGGAAGGGATGGCTTTATAGAAATGAGAAGACAAAAAAATGGAATAACAAATCCAGCGAAGAAAATCTTCTAATAATTTTGAATACTGAATGACCTGTCCTTATGATTTTTATATGTCATTTGACTCAGGAATTTATAATAGTCCTGAAGGTGTGGACAATGCATACAAACATGTTGTTGTGCCACTGCTTCGTAAAATTTCTGTGTGATAAATACATCTCAACAAGATGCTTCACATTATATATTTAGTGTTCTGAGCTGGTGAGTACTAGGAGTAGGGTAATTGCTGAGAACCCTGTCTAAATCATACTTCCTCTTTTGCAGTCAAGGAACATTCAGAGAAGTTCAGTGGGGGAAAAATAAACCAGAAGTTTTTGTGGATTACAGAGTGACAGTATGAGCTCTGGAAGCCATGTGTTAACAGTATGGATAGCGCATTCTAGTTCTTAGCCAAAATAGCCAATCGATATGGATATTCCATCTTCCTATTTAAAGAAATAGATCTCTAATTCCAAATCTTTCCTTCATGGTGTTGGCTTTTCAATGTTTTTATCAAATCATGGCTGAAAAATCATGCTCCTTTGAACAGACGTTTTCATTTTATTTTTACTAACACACATTTTATTCTAGCTCCTGAACAGAAAAGATACAGAGGCGGACTGAAAGGATACAACATTTCTGTCTGATTCAACACATCAGAGAATGGCCTCAGGAATGGGACCTTGGGAACAAATCAATCTTGTCACTGTCACAGCGATGGAGAGTTTGAATTGATATTTTCAGCTGGAGATGTCTATCAGAGTTTCCTCTGGGTAAGGAAGCTTTCTGCAAGCAGAGTTGCTAGAGCCATCTATTCCTCAGAACAACATTTTATATTACTCTTGTTCTCTTGTTTCAGAGCTATCCATGGCAATATACCCAAACTACTTCTATTACAGTAATTTTCATACAGTCTCTATTGAGAATTTTATCCTAATCACTGTCACTATCTTCATAGGAAGAGTAGTAGTAAGTGACTTATTTAAAAGTTTTAAGATATGTTTCTTCACACAATGTTGTCTTTTCAAATCCCACCACGCAAACGTATATGTTTGAGTTGACCAATTTTCTTTCCATGGTAATTCAGAATATATTGCAGGAAAAACAGTCACTGCAGTCAAGCAAGATCCAAGTCTTTACTTTAAAATTAATCCATCGATAGAGTAAAGGGGAAAAATGTTACAGTCAAAAGGAATACTTTTCAGATATCCTGATTATTTTTTCTGTTCTTTTTTGTTTGTTTGTTTTGGGGTGGGGGGTTGTTTTGTTTTGTTATTTGTACTGTAACACAGTCAATATATATCCAAGGCCAGGCAAAGAGCAAAGGGTTTACTCCCAGAATGTCATACGCAATTCTTGTAAATAGGGGTGGTAAGGTTGAAGTAGATGATCACTAGGATTGTGCAAGACAGAGATAAGCTAGTATACCTGAAATAAAGCACAAAATTACAGCTTTTAGTGGGGACTTTTTTTTTTCCTCCTGGCAGGTTGGTCCTACAGATAAAAATCCAGCAATCTTCTGTTTCAATTCTTCTCTACTACGTTCTGTCATACTGGCTGTCAGGAAAGCCAATGAAGTGATAAGATTTTCACTGTGCACTAAGCAGGTAAAGGTGCTGGTAAGTAAAACTCTCTTTTGCTGTGATAAGTACTTGACCATACTGAGACCTTGCAAGAGCAAGCACACCACTTAGAAAGTGGCTGACCTAATGGTGCACAATAAGCTGATGAAGAAGACTGTTAGCAGGATGTGGTCTGTCCATTTAATAGCATTCTATCCTTTAGTATTCTCTGTACTAATGTAATATTTACTTTTGAAGAGCAGTTTCCCCAGTATTTGACTTAATAGGGCTGTCCTTTTCTGTCAAATTTTAGGCTTCAGGGCTGATGACTCAGAGCTGTCAGCTCCAAGATTAGGACTGTTTTGCCTCCTGGCTGCCTCTTCCAGAATAATTTCCCTGCTTTTTACCTTCATTGAGTGAATCATGTCAATATATACTTTTTGCGGAGGAATGGAAGAATTTTCTGAGATGTATCTCTTGAAATAGTTGTTCCTCTATCACTTCCAGAACTAGCTACCTCCTAAGTATAAAAGAAGCTTCATTTCAGGGCCTGATTCTGATCTTTCTACTGAAATATTCTAAAGTTGTGTAAGCCTTGGGACTCAAGGAATGTTACTGCACCCACACTTGGTATGATTCTCCATGTTGGAATCTCCATCTTCTCTAAATTTAAATATGGATTGCAAAATATGTGTTTCCTATTTTGGCTCCCTAAGATTTTTCTGATACATTGGGAATATTTTGCTTTGCTTTTTTTTTTTTTTAATCCAAACTAATGTTGATACAAATTGTCATTAATGTCTTTGTGAAGTGATATAGCTGCCAGGAAACCCTATCACCAATTTCTTAAAGGTAAAAGAGACACTTTGGTTCTCCTAGAGTAAAGTCTTGGAGCAGTCATCTTGGAAAACTTCAGAGATAAGCAGGTGGTAGCTTCAGAAGGCTGACAGCCAAAAACAACAGAGGTCTCTGTGGTAAGGACTCTGTAGTGACAGTATTCTCTGCAAGCTTTTGGTTTCAAATTTTATTTTGTTGGACCATTATCATGAACTTTTTCTTACTGCCTTCATTAGAGACAGAAGTGATATCTTCCCTGGTACCAAATAATGAGCAACTATAAAAATCAAACAGAAAAAACCCTTGGATGGATGAGAAGGGCTGCCTTTTGTCTGTGATGATGGATAAGAAAAATAAGCTGGATTCAAGCTTTATAATTACTGGTTAGCTAAGTAACTTCTTTTATTTTGGTATAGGCAGTTGCTCCAGATTTGGATGTGAGCCTACAGAGAAGTATATAGAACAGTGGTGCTTCTTAAACCGCTTTCTTTTTCCAGTGATAACTTGATCAGATGAAACAAGACAGAGTGGGATGTTCTCCATGGGAAATTTTCCCTGAAGCTTAAAATAAAAAAATAATGAAAGTGATTAGCAAAATTCATGCTGGGTATGACTTTTTCTCCTTATCCCCATGTTTAAGACAATATTTCCTTAAACATGATTCCTACTTTAGGCTGATTAGTAGAACCAAGAGAAAGTAAAGCCAATTGACATAGTACTCTTTTACCCTTTAAGTTTGTCAGATCATGTCTGTGGTAGTTTCATTTTGTTGTTGTTTTTTGCTTTTGTTTTTAGTTAAACACAAAGTATATGGACATGTTTGCATCAAATTCAACCTTCATAATAAAATTGAAGGGTAATTATTTTAGTGCAGCTTGTCAGAACAATGCAGAGGTTTATCTTATGATGTTTTTGCCTATCACTGTTCTGCTCAGAGAGGGCAGCAAAGTATTGCTGATCTGGGATCCAAGAGAATTTTAGCTCTGAGACTTAATACTGAAGAAGTAATGTATCTTTATTAATATACAAGGTGTGAAAGGAGAAACTGAGACGCAGTCAGATCAGGACTATTTAAGCACACCTGAAATTTTTGTCCTTTAAGCTATCAGTGTTTGCACTAGTAATGAAGATATTATCAAAAGAAACATCTTAATCTTAAGTTTCAGCATAGAGTAATCCTAATAGCTGTGGAGAGAAGAGTCCCTGCAGAGACAAAATAGCTGGAAAGTTTAGGATTCATTGCAAACTGTCATTCTGTATGAATCATTTGGCATAAAGAGAAATTATTTCAGTTAAACTTGCAGTGAAAAAAAAAATACATTAAAATGGATTTTCAACATGGTGATATGGATGATATTTTCATTATACCTTGACATTTTCAGATTTTCATAAGCTTCATTGTTTTTCTTCTCATTTCCAAATATAAGTATGCAATCAGAGGCTAGATTATATGGTTCAGACACTACCCCCTGTTCTTGCTCTTTCGAACAAAGATTGAAGTGTATTTCCTAGGCAATGCAGGCAACTCTTTTCTAGACAACCCTTTAAAATGATCATGTAAATGGAGAAATTGGTGATATGACTCTGCTTTATTTGTCACAGATCTGTGGACTTAGCAATGACTCTTCTTCAGCCTTTCAGTGCCTTACTACTTTGTCTATCACTGATGATGGCAAAAAGTTCAGTTAACACAGATAAACCTGAAGAGAAAATGTATTCCTGTCCCATTATTCAATGTAGTGCTCCTGCAGTCAATGGATTACCAGGCAGAGATGGAAGAGATGGTCCCAAAGGTGAAAAGGGAGACCCAGGTACGGAGTATTTATCAGTAGTGTATTTTTGACATTCCTTTTCATCCTTTTGGTCTTATTTTATGCCTTTTCTATTCTTCCACTTTTCTTTTCCACTTTTTCTCTGTCCTATTAACCTTTTGTAGTTTCTGTAAGTTTTCAGAAAGCATATGTCTATATATGTATATATATGTCTATAAAGCATATTTTTAATTCTATTTTAGATACTTGGATTTAATAAATAACTATGAAAAAAAAACCATACAAACAAAAAATCACATTTTCACAGCAGCCCATAAAACAGAGATGCAATGAGATTTTAATCTCAGTGTACCATTTGTATTCTGAGCCACTTACAGAGTTTCCTATATACCATACTAAATTATGCCTGCTTTCCTTAACAGGGGCCAGGTCTCAAAGCCAGAAATCATGCTTGCTAATGTTGGCTACTGACCTAATGATAATAATTGGATTGCTTCAAATTAACTAAGTCCCAGCAACTGAATTGCCCCAAGACATGATTTGACAAACAGTTGCTGCAAACAAACAGATCAGGAAGTGCTCTCTGTCACACAGTAGAACTTAGTCACCACCTTTCCCAAGATACCAAATTGTTCCAGAGAAAATATTCAATAAGTATGTTCAGAACTGTACACTTTCTTACCACATCCTGTTCTGGAAATAAGTTTTTCCTCATATTCGTGTGGAATTTCTTGTTCTGTCACTGGGCACCACTTAAAAGAGCCTTCCCCCACTTGACTCTCCCACCTTAATATTTATAAGCATTGATAAGATCCCCTCACAGTTTACTGCAGGCTGAACAGTCTCGGGTCTCTCAGTATTTCCTCATACGAGATGCTCCAGGCTCCTAATCATCTCTGTAATCCTCCACTGGACTCTTTCTAGGAGATTCCTGTCTTTTTTGAACTAAGGATCCCAGAGCTGAATGCAGTACTCCAAATTTGGTCTCACCAGGACAGAGTAGAGGGTGAGGATTATCTCCTTTGACCTGCTGGCCACGTTCTTTTTAAGGCACCCTAGGATATGTTGGCCTCCCTGGCCACAAAGGCACACTGCTGGCTCATGGCCAACCTGTTGTCCACCAGGACATCCAGATCCTTATCCTCAGAGTTGATTTCCAGGAGGTCAGCCCCTAACCTGAACTGACACATGCAGTTATTCCTACCCCAATGCAGGACTCTACACTTGCCCTTGTTGAACCTCATAAGGTTCCTTTCTGTCCAACTCTCTGGTTTGTCCAGGTATTGCTGAATGGCAACACAGCCTTCTGGTGTGTCAGCCACTAATTCCAGCTTTATATCATCATGTCATGTGTATTATACACCTCTTGGAGTTAGATAATTACTTTTGAACATCCAAGGAAATTCCTATCAATATGAATACCACTTGATATGTATTTAGATATTCAGGATGCCCAGAGAAACTGTGGATGCTCCATCCCTGGAGCCATTCAAGGCCGGGTTGGATGGAGCTCTGAGCTTCCTGATGTAGTGGGGTGGCAACCCTGTCTACAGCGGGGAGTTGGAACTAGATGGTCTTTAAGGTCCCTTCCAACACAAGCCATTCTATGATTCAATAATATGATGTATGACATAAAATTTCTGTGGAGTATATCAGTGTTCTGTATAGACATTTTCAGTATCACGTATCCTCAGTATGCTCCCTGCAGTTTCATGGCTGAAATATGTAAAGCCAGCACTGCCTCATTAAATACTGCTTCAGAGGTATGCTTAACCTTTGATTTATCTAATTTTTTAGATAATATATTATAATGTATGGTTGGATTACATATAATGGCTCTCTGATTTTAAAGCATGTGTACCTCTGCAGTAACAAAGTGTTTATTACATTGGATTTTCATTGTCTTAAATAGATATAGTAAGGAAATTTGCATCACAGTGATTTTTCATCAAAGTAATGCAGTTCCTAGCAAATGAATATTTTGACAGGAACAATTTTGAGGTGGAGGTAGGGGTAGTGTTTGACACAATGAATGATTGACAGACTTGGGCAATGACACAATGAAATATTATTGACCACTAGAAATTAATGCAATGTTGTAACACCTTGAGGATATTTTTGTTAGGTGTCTTATTCCTCTCCTTTCTGCTGAGTTAGGACTTCTGGCCATGCTCCATTTCTTGGTTCTTTGCTGTTCAAGATGTATATTACAAATTATTATTCTTTTGAGATAAGATGCATTTACCATGTGGGGTGTTTTTTTCATCCTCCTTTGTTCAACAAAATGTCTTCACCTTGAATTTGAGGCTTTTTGTGTTTCATGTATAAACCTAAAATACTGAGTATTTTCTCAGAAGAATTTCACCATTCATGAAGTGCAGAGTAGTCTTACAGTGCATCATAGAAAACTTAAAATAACAAGTGAGTATTAGGAAACCATGGGTGACCAAGAAATCCTCTTAATTATTTCCTTGTCTGATTGGTATGAATGTAGGGGCTTTATTTTGTTGTTAAAGTGCTTTCTCAAAGCAAAAAGACAGATAGCTCTCCCAACATTATCCGTTTCCTGTTTACTTACCAATTTTGTCCTTTTCTTCCAAGAGTATTCATCTCTTTACCCCCTATCCTCAGCTGGGCTTTGCAACCATCTTCCTTAAGAGAGTCTTCAGTGTTTCTGCGTCTTCTGCACACTGTTACTAGTTGTTAAACTATTCCTGAGTTTGGGACTCTCTCCAAGCACTGAGGAAACATGGTAGGGGAATACTCTCAGAAAACGTTTAAGCTATTTTCTCTCAAATCAAATTCTAGGAGAAGGATTGAGGGGTCTGCAGGGTTTGCCTGGAAAAGCAGGACCTCCAGGATTAAAAGGAGAGGTAGGACCACAAGGAGAGAAAGGCCAAAAAGGAGAACGTGGAAGTAAGTAGTAAAGCTCTCATGTTCCTATAATCTATTTTTCAACCTTTTAGTGTATTATCCTTAAAATATTTGTTTTAATGTCTGGTGTTCTTGTAATGTCATTTGAGGAAAGGTGTGATTTCCAGAAGTGCAAGGAGCAGAAAGATAACGCATCTGTTACTTAGAAGATGAGTTGCCCAGCATAACTTGGGAAAAAAAGTGCATGGAATGAGTCACTAGTTTTTTGTTATTTGTGTTTGAAATAACAAATCCTTTCACTCACATTACGAAAGGCATTTCCCTTTAATTCTTTGTCTGTTCATGTATTTTTCTCTTTAATTAATTTAAAATGCTTATATTTGTGCTTTGCCTTTGAGAACTGGGCTTTTCCAGTTGAATTGATGAGCATGTCAGCTCTGAGAATTCAAAGCCTACCCAAATATTCATCCTCGTCAGAAATGTGGTGCTCTCAGTGGCATGATTTCCCAGGGAATGATTCTGCAATGTGGTCTGTGGTTTCTGCTCTGGAAACCAAACTCTTCTCACACGGAATCACATTAGATGAAAACACCATGGTGTAGTTATTTTTAAGATAAATTACTAAATAATACCCTTAATTCCTAGCTGTCATAACTGATGATCTGCACCGACAAATTGCTGCTTTGGAAGCAAAAATCCGGGTATTGGAAGATGACTTAAATAGATACAAAAAAGGTAAGATAGAATCACATACACGTTTTCTTTTTGGGGTGGTGATAGAGTGGACTTATTTGTGCTGGAGAACAAACTGAGAATGTTAGGTTGAAACAAATATAGCAGATGTATCTTGTGTTGACCATGTGATGGTCATTAATTAAATGCTTTCTCACTGCATATATCCTTTACATCCTTCCTGAAATGACCTGCCAAACTTCAAGGATCTCTTTGCCAACATGTATCTCAGGGGCTTTGTTACATGAGTTACAGGATCAGCTTCTGCTCTCTGGTTAGTTGTGCTTTGAGTGTAATTTCTCAAGATCTCAGTTCTAGATAAATTTCTTTGAGTAGATATGGATTGGGGTGCTATCTGTGTGAACTCAGCTGTAGTCTCTCAAGAGATAATGTGAAAAATTTCAAAGTACGTCTCATCAGTGCACTACTAGTACTGGTACAAATACATTCAGAAAGGCACAAGGTCTATTACTGTTCTTAAGTTAATTTTGGAAGAAATCACAAGGTTGCAATATCGCAGCAGAAGCGTCAGGAGAATAAAGTCATATAGTTCTGCATCACCCTTCCGAGGGTATATCTTCACTGCAGAAAGCACAACTTTGAAGCCATAATTGTATGAAAAACCTGATAATAACCTAATACCAGAGCAAGAAGTTGAAGAGCTTGGAGAAGATGACTAGATCATGGCAGTAATCTCTTCAGCCGTCTCCCTTTCATTCTCCCATGCCTGTGTATCAACACCCTAAAAAAGGGTGATAAAAACCTGTTGTGGTGGCATTATCTGGCACTAGAGAGCAGGACGGTTTTCTTTGCCCGCAAGAACATTGCATTGCTACAATTTCCATGACATTAGGAAAAATTTAACTATGCATATTTCACAGTTTTCAAACAATTATTATAAGATGGTGGGCTCCCTTGGCACTAATCCTGGATACCTGTTAAAGACAGGTGAAATAAATATCTACCAAATAAAGCAAATGCATTTCAAAAGAGTTGTTGCAACCACAGTCTTAACTATTAAATGAGCAAGAGCCTCATTTTCCATTGTTTGTTTTTTTTTTTCATGAAAACCTGATACGTGAACTATAGATTATATTTCTCCTAAGATCATTTATGTTTTCATGACAAATATGCAGTTTCCTAGGCTCACTGAAGCTGTCCCTATATGCCTTTTTTGTGCTCTCTGGTTTTAAACCCTGAATTTCATTACAGTCTCTTAGCTTCAGTTTCTGTGATCCCAGGATAAAGCTATTAGGTGCGAAAGATCTCCTAATGGCAGCTCAGTTCCTCTGCATGAATTTTAATTAGTCTCTGATTTTTGCATTGAAACCTGGCAAGCTTTTTTGTCATGCTTGCAATTTGATGTAGGGAGCAAGTTCCTTCAGATCTTGATTTAAGAGCTGTAATAATATGTGAACTGGGAACAAAAAAATATTAAAAATGACTTGTGATCCAAGCCTTGTGAAAATCCTGTTTCATTAAAATGTGGATTTTACATATCCAGGTGTTAATTTTGATTTCTGTTGGATTCTGCCTCCTGCAACAAGTAGTCCGCTTGTACTAAATAGCAAAGAAACAGTTGAGAAATTATGGATAAATTACTTCAGTATCTTCAATTTGAATTACACCATAATGTGGTGTTTGCTTTTTTTTTCTAGCCATGATTTTAAAGGACATCGTGAACGTCGGTAAAAAAATGTTTGTCTCAACTGATAAGAAATATAATTTTGAAAGTGGAAAATCCCTTTGTGCAAAAGCTGGAAGTGTACTTGCCTCTCCTAGGAATGAGGCTGAGAATACAGCTTTAAGAGACATGGTTAATCCTTCAAGGCAAGCTTATATTGGGATATCTGATGCACAAACTGAGGGCAGATTCATGTACCTGAGTGGTGAGCCTTTAACTTACAGCAACTGGAAACCTGGAGAACCAAATAATCTGAGCAATGAAGACTGTGCAGTAATAGAAGAATCTGGAAAATGGAATGATTTGGACTGTTCAAATACAAATTTGTTAATTATTTGTGAATTGTGAACAGCTGATAAACCTAAGAAAATCCAACTTTTGGTTATGTGGTTGATGTAGAAGTTTGTTACTATATTGGTGAATAGAATAATCAGAACCAGATTATATGTTATAATGGTTTTCTCTTTGACATCCAGGTTTGATTCTCCTAGTGAAACACACCTATTTGTTCACTTATTGTGAATTAATTTGTTTACCACAAGATCTGCTGAGGGCCTTATGTTTATGTTATAGGCTTCAGAAGGGTTTAACTCCATGTCAGCTCCAGTATAATCCCCTGGACACGGTGCCTACTAACATTTGAAATGTATTTTCCATTGCATGTCCTAGCACAATCTGACTTCTTAGCTTCATCTGCACTTTGGGAATTGCTGAACTTAAAATGTGAACCAAAATAAATTTCACACATTTAAACCATGGATCTCATTTAAAACATGGAAATGTTTAGTTAAGAGAGCATTTTGGATCTAGTTTATGGAATATAATGAGCTGTTTTTAAACAAATTCTTATTATTAGGTGATTAAGATAATAAATGGTATTTCTGCTCCATCACACTCATACATTCCAAGTCTAATGTATCAGTCAAACAGGTGTTCATAATGTGGAATCGTGGTTCAGCGACCATGGCTTGATCTGGGCCATATTACCGTCACATGTGGGAATATGGATTCCTCAGAGTCTGAGAAGAAAAGCACATGTCATTTTTTCTTCTGCATTTCTGTCAGGAGCCTACAAAACTGACAGTAGCCTTGTGCTGGAAATAATAATTGGTGAATTCTCTTCTGCTGGTAAAAATGAAGTGTCTGTCTACAGCCAATGTGATTTGGAACTCAGCCTTTACAGAAGACTTGTCCTGTGTCTCTCTCTCCACAAGTCTGTTCATAACTTTTCCACCTTCTTCTGCTCCTGTGAGAAGTGCTGTGACCTAGCAGGTGACCAACAACCTCTTCCTGAAGTGTGTCTGAAAGACCCTGGCTGTGCTCTCTGCACACCAGCAAATGCACAGGAGACAAGTACTCTGGTTTGTTTGTTTGTTTTGTTTTGTGAGGTTTTCATTTGTTTGTTTGTTTGTTTTCAGTTTTGTTGAGGCAAAGCCAAATGCTGCAATATACATCTGATTACTTGGTCAGCCTCATAACTGAAATGGAAATTGTTGCTATAGAGTCTGTTGTTACGGAGATACATTTAAGTGTTGTAATGCTTGGAAGCAGTAAAGAGTAGAGCTTTTTTATTTGGTCAGATAGTAAGCTCTCACCCTTCTCAATACAGAGGCTCTATGTGGAGCACGAGGAAACTGCGGCTCTAATATATTCTCCTGAAGTTGTCAAGTGTAAAATAGTCTTAACTGAGCTTAGTTTACAACAGCTCTGAAGTTAAAATAATATCATACTTTGTCACAAGAGACATTTTAGATGGCAGAAAAGAAGAATAATTACAGATTGTTGAAGAATATGAATTTTCTAGAGCATGAGATATATGCTAATCTGCATCATATTTTCCTTGTTAGTAACGATGTCAACTGCACTCCTTTCCTTCATTAATTGGTGTCCTGCAGCTATGAAAACAAGAACTTCTAACATTTTGCCTGAGAGTATTTAATCAATATTTATTATATGAAAATGCAGGATAAGGTTCAATATTTAAAAGACGGATTTGGGTTAATTTAGGGCAAAAAAGATACATTCTAGAGAGTTGAGTACAGTCTTGTTAAGCTATGTTTAGAGACATTTAGGTCATCTGGTAAGTCACTGTGTCTTCACTGCTGATTTGAAAAGAATTTGGATGTAAATGGCTCTGTTTTCCTGTTGTCATTTTGAAAATCTAATTTTACCCCATAATGCTAAAAATGAACTGTCAAAATCTTACTGCTATGTGAGAATTTCTCTTTTAGACTGCATCTACAGCTTCCGTCGAGCTGAGATAAACCATTATAGAAATATAATATAAGCTTTTGGGATCTGTAGAAGTTAGGAGACAGTGGTGAGAAGAATAAATGTAATAGTGCTATATATACGTATTTGATATTTCTTTGCATACTGTGATTTTAAAATAAAAATATTCTAAGTAATTCATGTCTTTATCGGAAAATGTTTGAGAAATACTATTCCTAATTGCCATGTAAATGTTTCAAGAGTCCAGCTCTGAAATGTAGGTTACACTAATACTTATATGATTTTGCCCATGGAATACACCTTTTTGAACTTTGTGATACTTCTTGCAACCTTATGTTAAGATTGTTTGTGTTTGGAGAACACTACGCATCATTCTGGTGGAATCTACACAGACTGAAAAACCCTTTGCAGGTAAGTGCAAATATACTCTTATGTTAAAAATACTGAAAGTGAAGTGTGTGAACTTTTATGTTGTAAGCTTAGTTTCGTACAGTCCAAAATTTCTAGATAACTATCTCTTTTTTGTCTGGTTGTGCATGTGAAAGCAAGAGCAATGTATAGAGTAAGTTTGAGCTATTTTTTAAAATATTATTCTTGAAGTAGACACCTTGTTTTTGAGTCCTTGAGATCTCTGACTTAAGTCATATTAAACTCAGTGAGGTGCTCTCGGTGCCCAAAGTTATGACTTTTCTCACCGCCCATGTTAAGGACAACATTCATTCTTTAGTGACACTGTTCTTTAATAGATGAACAACAGAAAGTGAGACAAACTGTTTTTCAAGAGGCTTAAATCAGCATCCCTGATGACCACTTAATTTTGCATTAATTAGAAACTAATCTGTATTTGCTGTTATACCCCTGATTAGAACCTCTCCTGTGGTGTTAATATGACCTTCGCAGAGCTTCTGAGCAATTCAGGATGAGAGCAGCGTCTGTTAATCAGCTGCTGGATTTATCTTTCTAAAACATAGCGCAATTTCAGGCTAAGTACAGGCTTAGGAAGAGCTATCCTGTCACCTGTGAACAAGCCATTATTTCTGAGAAGCTCTTTTCCTTCTTTTTATTTTTCAAGTGGCACTTTTCAGTGGGAACTACAAGACGGGAACAGGAAACTATTTCAATCAGTAGCAACTCGTACTTACTGGCTTATTTATTAATCATAGAATATAAATATGGGGGTGGGGTTGCTGATTTATGCTTAGTGTAGGGAAGAAACTTGCCCTTTACTCTGGCTTGTTTTCTGCTCTCAAAGAAGGCATTGTCTTCATGAGTGAAATGAGCAGAGAAATGTTATGTAGGGAAGACTGTGGCTATAGTACAACCAAAATGGCTCTACCTTTTGGCCTAGGAAAGAAAAGTAAGTCTTAGATTGTAGTTTGACCAATAATGCCCAGGAAAAGAAGTAAGGCAGGAGAATCTGGAAACAGAAGAGCAGTCTTAAATCTCTTTTAAGCTTTGCCAAATTTCTCTGTACTTGCAACAGGATTGGATCCTCTGTCTTCTCTCTAGGGAATGATTTTATCGTGAGGTACCTGCAGTTAACATCCCTTTTTATGGTCTGTGACCCTAGTGATGTTTTGGGCACTGGTAGCATGAGCTGTTTAGATCAGTGCTTCAGGGCAAATGGTTGCTAGACCTGTATCCTGGCTCTTTTTTTCTGGTTTGTTTATGTCTAAAGCTGGCAGCACAATTTGTCCCACAGAGCTGAGCTCGTGCTTTAATCTTACATGAGATGTCTTTGCAGCGGAAGGAAGGCTGGCATCCTCCTCCAGCCCTGGAGAGTTTATGTACAGATAAAACTTCAGGCAGCAGGAGTTTACACTGGACTAAGTAAACTAAACAAAATGTGAGAGAAATGGTCAACCCCCTTTTAGATGCGTGGTTTCAGAGTCTGTACTTGAAGATGTTTCAGAGATGTCCCCAAAGAAATGAGTAAGGAGCTTTCTGTGCTCTCTTAGGGACGGAGCTCTGCATCTCTCTGGTCCTCTCATCTGCACTGTGTGACTACAGCTCTTGGCCACCTTTGCCTTGTGCCTGAGATATGCACAAGAAAAGGCTCTGTGCAGCTCCACCCACTCTAAGAATTACTCCCAAGCACGTTTTTTGTTCAAACAAGAGGCGTTCAACTGCTACAAGCTACTTTAGCTGAGGTGGACACAGCACTCCACCAAATTTACTTGAAAGTCTTGAAACCCCTTAAGCAACCTAATAAGGAATACTTTGGTCTTGGTTATCTCCTACATTGCCCTTTTCAGGTCCAGTGATATCTGTTCAAGGGTGTCCCACTCGGAAGTAGTTCAATCAATGCTGTTTTGCTTACAGACCACAAAAATTTAACTCCTCTATCCCTGTTATGCACTCTCTACCCTACGTATACAGTTATATGTATACACAAAAGCAAAGTTAAGGTGAGAAAAGAGAAATGTGGAAGGAAATGTGATGCCTTTTTAAACCTTTTCACTGCTTTACTTTTTATTAAAGAGGTACACAGCAACTAAAATGGAAACAAAGGTCCCTTTCAACATAAGCCATTCTATGATTATATTTTACGATTCTATTATATTATTTTAATATTACTTCCTAACCCTGCTAAGTAAATCATATGTTCTTGCACCAAAAGTTAGTAAAGTAAACATCAACTTGAAGAGTCAGATTGCCCTTTGTGTGCTGCTGTTTTCTAGCACCTGCTGTTTAGTTTTTTTTAAGATAAATAGCTTAAAATTGAAAGGGCTTTCAATTGAAAAGTTTTACAAGCAAGGTGAAAATGTTTGCTTCTTTTTAATCACATGCTTTAAAGTGTATATTAAGGCATGATCTGTATTTTTAACAAGTAGGGATTAAGTGTCAGGAATCATACAGCAGAACACTGTACAGCAAGAAAAGCTGCCACTCATCAAATAATAGCGGTTGTAAAAGCTATAAAATAACTGTTTCTAGTGTCTCTAAAATGTTTAAGTGCATTATGTGTCTGTTCACTGAAAATTGTACATTATCCTCTGTCTCATGTTACTGGGAGCTCTCCAGTGGTTTTGAGTGTTGCAGCCCTGAAGTTTATCGTTGCCTAATGCTCTCAGAACAGTTCTGAATTTGGTTTTACTCTAGCAAATTGCATGAATCATTGAAAATTTAATAGTTTACATCATGTATCTCTGTTACAGTGGCACAGTATGTTATTTTGGAAAGGTAAAAGGACAGAAAAAGTGGAAGTTATTGGACAGATGAGCCCCCAGTTAAGTGCAAACAGCTGGGAAAAATACATGCTAGAGAAAAGCAGTTGTACCATTTTGGTAGTGATTACAGTTGTTCTCTGCAGGTTTGAAAAAATGATATTTAGAAGCTAATAGTGAAAAATCCACTTCAGCTTCAGGTGATTGCCCAAGATAACAGCGGAAAGGGACTGACCTTGTGAAAGGGGCACTCTGTGTGCTCAGCTGGCTGGCCCTTGCACCGGGGCTGTGTCACAGGGACGAGGCTAACCTCATGCGAAGTGCCATTAAGTCTTCATGCTCAGGGGCTGCACCCTCTCTTCAGTCCAGAGATATTTCTTCCTTTGTGCAATACACACACAGCTGCAATTGCACAGCCCGACCTTGAGGGCATGTGAACAAACCTCTGAAAAGACACAGTTATGAAAAGACTTGTGCTCCGCTCATTTTCCAGCTGGATACCCTGAGACAGTCTGGTAAGATGGACAAGCAATGAGACTACTAGTAAGTAAGCATATTTGAATCTCTTTTGCATAGGTTCCTATTTCTGACAAATGATCACGTTCCTGCCTGGCAGCTGCTGATGTTCTAGTTGTCTCTGTCACAGTGCATTCCCTCACAAACCAGAGGTTATCAGATATCATAGAATCACGAAATCACCAAGGTTGTAGAAGACCTCTAAAATCATCCTATCCAACCATTCACCTGTCACCAATATTTCCCACTCAACCATGTCCCTCAGTACAACATCTAAACGTTTCTTGAACACCTCCAGGGTTGGTGACTCTACCACCTCCCTGGGCAGCCCATTCCAGTACCTGACCACTCTCTCAGAGAAGAAAAACTATTTCCTAACATCCAATCTGAATCTCCCCTTGTGCAACTTGAGGCCATTCCCTCTAGTCCTATTGCTAGTTATATGGGGAAAGAGGCTGACTCCCACCTCACCACAACCTCCCATCAGGTAGTTGTAGAGAGCAATAAGATCACCCCTGAGCCTCCTCTTCTCCAGACTGAACAGTCCCAGCTCCCTCAGCTGCTCTGCACAAGGCTTGTGCTACAGGCCCCTCACATCATATCCTGCTTTACAGGAGGAATACTACAACCTGCTTCCCTCTCATGGTCATACAGAGGAATAGTTAGAGAATAAGCAAGGAAATGATTGGTGATAGATGTGAGAAACCACTGGGGGCTTCAGGAGCTGGGAGAGATGTAAAAAAGGGCTAACTGGAAATATTCCTCGCAGGACAACAGCTGCTTTAGGGATTTTGTATGTGTATCTGATAATATCTGCCCCCTCCCTGGATGCATCCAAGGCCAGGCTGGATGGGGCTTTGAGCAACCTGGTCTAGAGGGAGGTGTCCCTGCCTATAGCAGGGAAGTTGGAACTATATGATCTTAAAGGTCCCTTCTAACCCAAGCCACTCCATGATTCTATTTTGGTCTAGGTTCCAGGTAGACTTCACTGTATTCCTGGCATGTGTGCTAGATTAGTGTAAAAAGGGTTGATTTAATTCAGCATGTGTTTGAAAACTCTGATCTCTGCTTATATTTCCTGAACGGTATGGGCAGATCAGCAATCTGTAACATCTTGTATAGTTACTGCAGAAGAGATAATATTTGAACAAGATAATGGTTATGCAGCTGCATGGTGTGCGTGTACTTTGGGATCTGAGACAACATGAACAGAAGCTGTTGGCTGTGCTTTGCATTTCAAATGGAAAAGATATGGAGATATATGCAGTCTATTGTGAAGGTATGCACATATTTGTCATTCTTAGCAGAATGGAACTGAACAAACCACCTAGTGATGTGGTTGTGTGTGCGGCCCTGTCTCTCTGGAGACTTTCAAGGCAAGGCTGGATAAGGCCCTGGACAACTTGGTCTAGCTGTGGTGTCCCTGTTCATTGCAAGGGAGTTGGACTAGACAACCATCAGATGTCCCTTCCAACTCTAAGGACTATGATTCTATGAAATCTCCAGAGCAGGCTGTAGGTCAAATTGCCCCACTAAGAACACAACAGGTAACTGAGGTGGTTATTAATAATTTCATTGACATTCTCTTGTCTTACTAAGGAAAACAATATTTAATATTCAAGATCTCATATAAAGCTGCTATACAGGCTGTAAGGAGTGACCCTCATGGAATAAAAAAATATATTTTATTAGTTAAGTAGTTGACATTCATAGTTATTACACATCTCAGGATTATTAAGCATTCCCTCTAGTTTGTCATGCAAGCTAAGTCTGCTGTGTTTACGAACGTACCTGAGCAGTTTTAGTTTGAATTGTACTGGCCTCAAGCAATATTCAACATCTCCCATCTCTCTCTCTGGAGAGAATCTGAAGTTAGAGGACTCTGTTCATTCCCTTTTGTTTTCTTTCTGTGTCTCTTGGTCTTCATCTGTTCCTTTTTTCTATCTACTTACTTAGATGAACTCCAGGGGGCTTTAATTAGCTTGCTAAGAAAGAAAATATACTACAGAGTTGAAAGAAAACAGATGGGAATGTGTTTCTTAATGCAACTTGCACTACAGGTTGCAATGGCTTGTGCCTCAGCACAAGGGAAACACTAACAGTCTGTTATCATGTTCAGTGATTGAATACCCACCTTATCCTCTCTCAGTATCTGATTAGAGAAAATAATTTCCTCCCACTGATTTCTCAGAGCTTTGTCCTCTGAATTTTCCCTTATCGTCTTTCTCCTCAGCTTGTTACATGCCTAAGGAAGTTTCTAAAGGACAGTAAAGTATCCAATTCCCTTTGAAGGTCACTGGAATTTTTGTTTCTGTACAGGTGTTACAGACTGAAAGCAATTTGCATATTCCTACATTATTATGTGTAAGGTGTGCCCCGAATCATTCTGTCCAGTGTTTGAAAACTAAAAATTCAAGACATTGATGCTGTTTTGCTCTGTTCTCAGTGGCTGTTTTACTGAAATAGAGGAGTGAACAAGAAAAAAGATACTATTGGATGTTGTGCTGTTTAAAATGTCGTATTTTCAGTAGCTTGAATTTCAGTTACATTGTAGCAGTCTTCTAATCCTCACAAATGAATATATGTGGTTCATTGTGTTAATCTTTCTGATTCTGGGGTCAGCGTTAACATTTAATAATCAGAACAAAAGATCTTGGTATAGCCCAGACTGTAGTAATAGCTGAATAACAATCAAATTATAGGAGTGTGGCTTTAGTGATGATAATCTAAGGATGTAATCATGGCAAATGTGTGCAGGGGGAGGTCATGTTTTTTATTAGGGCACCAGGCATAGGTTTTAAGCTTCTATTTTGAACACGCAGAATTCTGTGCTCAAATTTTGCCATTTTCCTATGTCTAGATGCTGAAAATGTGAGGGAGCCTCTCAAAATATACACTGAAGCAAAGTAACAGGTCTTGCGAACAAAAATGCTTACAGGTGAGAATAAGTCATCCTATTCTTGAGAGAGTCAGCTCAGTTTAAACCTATTTACTTAGCCAATTGCATCCTCTTTATTATCTGTTAGTAGTTTTGGTCATGTCAAGTCTCTCTGAAGTCTCTGCTATAACTCTTCCTTACATAGTTTCAAGTCAGTTCAGGTGTCCTCAAAACACAAGGAAATTAATGTGTTTCCTTGGGCACTGAAGTTCATGGTCTTTCCTTGGCATCACGTAGCTCTGACTGTCCTGACAGCAGTGCCTTCTGCCAGGGATTCATCAGCAGAAGATACAGTCGCTACAAGCAGGGCCATGTGCCTGCACTATGTTAGAGTACTGCACTAAGGCAGGGAGTGATGGGGCCCTGAGGCATCACTTGCTGCCTCTGTCACATCCCTCCTGGCGCTGGGAAGTGAGATCTGGGCTTCCCAAAAGGAAACACAAAGCCACCACACAGGATTTGGCTGGGCTCACTGCCATGTGTCACTGGCCTGGCCGGTTGCTCTGCACATCATGGAAACTGAAATAATGAAGTGCCTTAATATTTATCCATGATCAAAAAAAGAAATTCAATACTCTGTATTTCTGCACTGATTAGAATCTAAAATGTGCAGTTCCAAGAGAAATAGGTACAATATATTAACTTCTATGTGCTTCAAATAACACAATTAGCTAAAATATAGCTTTGTGTTCAATCTCCTGAAAAGTTCTATGCAAAAATGAAAACCTGTAATACCTATTTTGTCTTCATTTTCAGATCATAATGGAGTAACAACCATGAAAAATGGGATTTCCTGGGAATTTGTTACCAATTGGTATCCCCTCGGTAAGATACAAAGCTTCATTTTACTGTGACCATCAGACCTGAGAAGCAACTTGGTGAGTTTATTTTCTTTCATAACTCTTTATTTTCTGCCATGTGCATTCAATAACATTTTTCTCCCAGGGACTTGGACTTTTAATTGCGATGTTCACAATGTTTTTGGATGTATATGTTGTAACACTTAACAGTGAGGCATTAGAAGGGCCATTTCCCAGAAATAATAAATGTAATAACAGCTTTAAAAGGTTTTTTGCTGTTGTTATCTGCAGACAAGATTATCTTATTTTAAATTGACAACAAGGGCCAGGTGGCTGCTTAGAAAGATACAAATTATGAGTGTATGCTTCCGAGGCAGTCTTGGCCAGGGGCTGTTCAGGCATTAATTGCTTCCTATTACTTCTTTGCAAAGGAGGGACAAGGTATAGTTCATTTCCATGGGAACACAATGTAGCAGAACACCTCCATAATTACTCTTTATATTATTTCCAGTAAAAAGCCGATATTTACTCCATTGTAACTGCTAACAACTGACGCTGCCATGGGTATTTCTGCTGTATTGTTGAACAAGGACTAGGAATTATCTTCCATGCTGTTGTGCAGCATTCCCAAAGTTAGGGCCATATGCTTAGCAAGGAAAATACAAGGAGGAATTGCGAGGGTGCTCCAAAAGTAATGCCTCCTGTTTTATTATATTGGTCCATGGCATCACAGGTGGATGTTGGTGGCACGGCAGTAGAGGCTGAACCTTCCCACCAATATTCCATTACATTTTGTTGCCATGTGACAGATGGCAGCAGAGGGGCATTCTGAAAAAATGGCATCTGACATGGAAGTGTGTATGAAGTAAAGATGTGTCACTGAATTCCTCCATGAAGAAAAAATTGCACTCTTTGCCATTCATTGATGCTTGCTGAATGTTTATGGTGGCCAAACAGTGGATGTGAGCACAGTGAGGGAGTGGGTGGTGCGTTTTAGCAGTGGTGACTGTGGGTCACATCCACTGGTACAGTTATTTACAAACATGGCATGCAGTTTTTTGTTCATCCCTAGTGAAAATGCATAGCTAGTGGTGGAGAATATATGGAAAAATAATGTTTTGTAGCTGAGAATTCACTCTCTCAAACAATGTGATTGTGCTCTTTGTGCCTGTTGCAGTTTCCATGGAAATAAATAGGAGGCATTACTGTCGGAGCCGGTAAAGTGGCCTACAGGATAGAAAATAGATGCTTTGAGGAAAAGAAAAAAAAGAAAAGAAAAAAAAAACCTAGCTCCTTCAGTGACCTTGGGGATTGCATCTTTGTATCTCTCTAAACCACCTTTTTCCACTGCTAGAGAAACAAAAAAGTAAAGTCTTTCTGGAAATAAGTTGTGAAGTTTAAGTGAGATAACAACTATGAATCTGTAGTTTAAATCGTTGTCTTCAGTTGAATGAAAAATAAGGAACCAAATGTCATCTCTTAGCAAAGGTCAAGCCGGTTCTTCTGCCTAACATGGTTTTAAGCTTTTGTTAGGAAAGAACCAAGCCTGCTTTTTTTCACAAAATCTGTGGAAAACCTAGTCACTCCTTTTCTTGATAATATAGTTTGAATTTGCATTTCCTAGAACAGAAAATAGATTGAAATGGATTATATATTTTCTTTACCAAATTACTTGAAGTGTTTCTTTTCTTTTTTGTCTCAAGTTTTCTGTCCTTCGCAAGCATGCTGTTATGCAAGATCTGTTCCTCCCCACAAGCTCCATTCCCTGTGGCTGCTGTCTTGTCTTTGGGAGACTTTCCATCCGTATTCAGCAGTTCTTTCTCCTCCTTCATCCACACGCTTACACATTTGAACATAGAAATCTCTGCCCTGAGATCCATCCCTCCAGATGACACTGTATCACTAAGCTGACAGCATGTCACTAATACTATGTCTGTTCATAAATATAAATATGCCTCATCGGCAATTACATTATTCTGTAAGATGCTTATCTGTGAGTTGCAGTGGCATGAGTCTAGAGTACACAGCAATAACACAAGTTTTAAGGCCTACCAACTGTAGAACTTGTATCCGTTCCTTATTAAAGATGTAGTAAGTTATGATGTCTACTTTTTCATCCTGTTCCTATAATAAATGCACTATAAACTAGTATAAAATTATTTTATCAGTGTTTCTTATTTTCCAAATGCAGGGGAACTGTTGACCTTTCCCTGTTTATTGTATGGACTTGTCTTAAAATTAAGCTGGAGGTGGAGAGATGGGAGTGCTTGCTTATTGGATTGATTCCATACTTACTATGAAACATAGGTTTAGTTCCCAGTATTTCTGATGAGGACCTATGCTGATGTTAATGAGGCTTCTTAAAAACTGACTATGGGCACCTAAGTCTGAACTAGTTTAAGATCAGTAGAGCAGATAGGTTGCAGTGAAAATACCAGCCAAACATCGAGCATGGACGTTTCTTTGATGGAGGCCAAGACAGAGAACTGACCACAGCTACTTGCCATGCAGATGCTGTGCCAAGGACAATGAAAGGCAGCTGATTTCAGGAACTTGTAGCACAGTGACATATTTAAGATAAATGTTCCACAAGTTACTAAAATAAACTCCTGTGGCTATACAGCACTGCACTTAGATTGAACTATGATAAGGTTGTTAGTAACCAGTTCACTTCCAAACAGTGAGCTGAACAAAATGGAGAGTTCACCTAATTTTCTGATTAGATGTTTGAAGGTTATATAAAAGAAATTTGTTCCAGTTTTGAAACGACCTTGGCAGTTATTTAGTTATCAAACTGCTTTTTTTGAGATTTACAAGCCCAGCTGCTACATAAAGAAACAGTTTTTCTGGATATACGGCATGTTTGAAAACCAGATTCCATCTTTTATCAAAACTCTCCATTGCTAGCAGCTGAACAGGCTGTTGTGGGGCTTGGGTTCAGTTTCCTGGCATTACCTACAAAATGTCATACCAGCTTAATTCGTGTGTCAGAGGACCTTAGAAGGAATCTTATTGTTCTACTTACAACACAAAGAAGGATGCAATATCAGGGTCCTGGTGAAGTCACTAGGGTACCCAGGCTGGGTTTTGAGGATGTTACTCTTTTAAAGAACTTTGGCCATTGCCACATAGGCTTACCTGTAGATTTCAGAATTCTGAGCCTTTTAGCTATTCAACAGGAATGCCAGGCTGTAGAAAAATAAACTATTTGCTTTTTTTCTTCCTTATTCTTTAGTATATTTGTTTTCCCTAACTCTTTGCTACTTCACAAAGGAAAGTAAATCTAACGGTGGGTGATGATTTAACATCTTATCAGCTTCTATTGTGCAAGTATAATCTGGCTCGTGATACAAGAATTTTTCTGAAGTGGGTATTTATTTTAAGCTTTTGGTACAAGGTAATAAGTTGGCTGATAATGGCTTAAGATGTATAAAAACTTGCCACATTTTACTCTTGCCACATTTTCCTGAACAGAGACAGTATGTAGCTATTGATGTTTTATTGAATTTCCTGTTTAACATTTGCTGTATTTATTCTTGTGAACTACAAATTGTGTTCAGAGGAAGAAGCAGTAGTAACTTGCCAAGATTTATGAAGTTGCTCATAGATTAAAGTTGCATGCATATGTGTAGGGATGTATGTGGGCAATGGTACCCCAGAGCAGTATTAACCATTGCAACTGTTGTAAAATTGCCTAGAAAACAGGACCTATGAGATCATGTTCTGACAAGTTAGATTCCCAAGAATGTGGACACCTAATCATTTAAAATATTTCTTGCCAAAGCTAGATTGAGTTCATTCTTATCTTGAAGCTGCAGAAGTTTTTCAGAGCTGTAAGTACTGTGGAAGTTTGCAGCCACTTGGAAACAGAGCAATTGATGTTTTCATTGTGCTGAATTTCCTGCTACCTGTGTCATTCCCAAACCATAGCTGCATTCACGAGCAAGGTATTTTACCTAATAATACCTAATCTATATTTTATACACTTAACACAAGTTCTTTTCATCTACTATAGTTTCAACGGATGGGGCTAGATGTTTTAAAAAATGATTAACCTGCATTCAAACATTTGCTGCATATCAGGTAGAGGGAAGAATTTTGAGTATAGATCTTTAATAACAGTTTTTGAGAGCTAATCAATGGCGGAAAAAGAAAAAGGAGACTGGTGTCTCCTCACTTTGTTAAAAAACATTGGTGGCCCCATCTCATTTTTGGTTTTCATTAAAAACAAGGAAAAAATTGTTACATTCATTGGAATTCTACTGAAATTTCGTACCTTTGTATGAATGTACAATTCTGGAGTTACCTATTCAATTGTTTTTTCCCCGTTACAAAATGAAACTTCAAGTTTTTCTTTTATAATATGAATTCATATTTATCAGCATTAAAAATTTCTCTCAGCATTTGCATAACAAGTGTGTAAACAAAACTAAGAAGGCTTATTTGTGCCCTGATTATCCAATCTCTG
>JANHGO010004353.1:0-25198 GCA_024606505.1 Aquila spilogaster | reverse complement strand
CCAGGGCCTGTATGTTTCATTAATTTCCTCCCCATTAAAGTAAAATGAGGATATCCTGTAGAGAATTGCAGTGAACCGTTCGGACTGTGAAACTCGTCCTGACCCTGCTAAGAAAAACAGCCAGAAGAGGAAAGAGCAGCTGATCGCAACGTACAGCCACCCAAACGAAACACACGGGCTCCTTGCTCAGCCCTCTTTGCACTACTACCGTGCAAATATTTAGCTTAGCAGGATGTGAAGAGCTGGTCAGCAAGCGTTAAAAAAATACGCACTGATTTTTATTTGTTTAAAATGCAAAACATTTCCCGTACATTCTTTGCAGTGCATTAACCTCAGGCGCAATTTCCACTCTGGGATTGAGCAAGCCAAGGGACCTGGGTTGCACACGAAGAATTCAGATTACTGCATCTGTTTGCGTGTGGTTGGGATGTACATACCAATCCCTTCTCCCCAACCCAGTGCATCTGAGCTCTGCCAAACCCCAAAGGGCTGACATCCAAGAGAAACGGCCTCCTCCAACACAATTGGCCTCGGCGGTGCTCACTGCCACCCTCCGTACAATCATGAAGATTGGAAAAGACCTCAAAGATAACCAACTCCAACCGCCCAACTATCACCAATATTGCCCACTGACCACATCCCTCAGTGCCACATCTCCATGGTTCTTCAGCACCTACAGGGACGGTGACTCCACCACTCCCTGGGCAGCTGTGCCAGTGCACCACCACTCTTTTGGATAAGAAGTTTTTCCTAATATCCAACCTGAACCTTCCCCTAGCATTCCCTCTTGTCCTGTTGCTGTTACCTGGGAGACTGACCCCCACCTCGTCACAAGCTGTCAGGTTCAGGACAGATCCAGCAGAGCCCCCGGGCTTTTGGAAACACAATGCTGTATCCCCCTCCTCCTTGTCCTAGAATCTCGTCCTTGGTATTGTTCCTCACCTCAACCCCTCTGACCCCCTTTTGCCCACCCACCCACCTCGGTGTTACAGCTGCCCTTCCACCTGACTCCTGCAGGGATGCACAGCTATGGTACCTGCACACAGCACTTCTGGGAAGCTGAGCGCCCAAATTGGCCTAAATTGCCCTCTGCTGACATGAGACATGCTTCAAAAATGCAGCCAGGAAATGGATGTGCCCCCTCCAGTGCCAAAGGTCCCCTTTGAAGACTTAAATTAATTCCAAGTAATGGTTCCAAGTAATGGAATGGAAGCAGACATCATTAAATCATGGCAGGACTGGGAAGGTAACCCCTCCATTTTCCAAAAGGAATGAGGAAATACGTTCAAGAAACCTTTAGATGTTGTACTGAGGGACACGGTTTAGTGGGAAATGTTGGTGATAGGTGGATGGTTGGACTGGATGATCTTAGAGCTCTTTTCCTACCTTGGTGATTCTATGGTTCTACGAAAATCCCTCTGTGCTCCTTCCCTCAAATCTCCCCTTGAGCTGTGCATTCCCAGAGGAGTTTTGCATGGGTATCGAGAGCAGCACTGGGATTCAGGTGCAGAGATGATGGAAGTGCAGCGTAACATGTCCCTCCCAGACAGCAGCCACTCAAAATAACCCCCAGCCTGAAACACTCGGAGATAAAGAATAAAACACACCCCAGAACAGCTGGATAATTCAGCTACCCCCCAACATCTTCGGCTCAGCACCTCACATCGTTGAATCATCACAGAACCATTTGAGTTGGAAGCGACCCTTGAAGGTCATCTAGCCCAACTCCCCTGCAAAGACCAGGGACATCCGCCCCACAAAAGTCTAATTCACAGTCGTTACTTCCAAAAGCTCTCATCAATGCTCTTCTGTGCCAGAGGTGCATAAGAGTATCCATCTTTATTTGCTTGAGCCTGAAAAAGTCAAAGCTCATTCCACACAAAGCCTCCACCTCCAAACTTCCATTTATTTCTTCTCAGCTTCCTACCAGCTCCTTCTGCCTACCTCCATCACTCTTCTCATTTGACTTCACACCTCCCAGCACCTTCCTACCTCAGTAGCACCTTCTATTACCTGTTCCCCGGTTCACAATTCAAACGCATCCCTTTAACCAGAGGCGGCCCTAAGGAGTGAAGGTTAAACACAGATTGGGCAATGCTTCCGTGGCGTTTGGCTCCAGGGCAGCGATTTGGATCTGTCTCTGCTTCGAATGCCCACAACTGCGTGGAAAATTTACCTCTGGGCATTGCAGGAATGCACACAGTAATTCATCACAAAGGGCTCCAAGCACCACACACGCCAGAAACGCCATTGCACCATTCGGATATAAACCAAGGACTTTCTGCTTGTATTTGCAGACTGCCAAGCCCCGACTGGAGGCCACACGCATATCATCCCCCCCATTCTGCACAGCCCTTCGCCAGCGCTCAGCGGGACCTGGGTGGGAGCAGAGGGGAGGACGCACTCACGGTATAATATGCAACAGCCTGATGATTGCTAATATTGCTTAATAAAAAAAGCATATATTTATTTAATAAAAAAAACCAACGACAAAAAACACAGCCCCCAGCTCACGATTTGAGTAAAGGGGGAGGGAAGAAGGTGTGTGGGGGAAATTGTCTTAATTAAAATTCTCCCTTTCATCCTGGTAATTACATTCAAACAGGCGACAGCAGCAGCATCGCCGCTTGTCACCGTGCCAAAAAAAGAAATTGATTTGATCACCGGGACATCGTGTTGCATTAAATAAAACTCTTAAAAATCTGCCAGGATTTTTTTCTTTCTTTTTCTTCCCCCCCCCCCAAACTGTAATTGCTTCTAAAACGCTGCAAAGGAGGAAGGAAACAGAGAAAAGAGGAGAAGAGCAGGAGGAGGAAGGGGACCCAGTGGCAGATAATACGGCAGTAATGATGGAAACACCTGTAAGCCAGCGCAGATCTCGCAGCTATCAGCTCTGGCTGCATTCCATATCCATTAGCTACAAGAGGCTGCGCGGGCTCCAGGAAAGGAGGGTGTTAGCTCTGACAACTGCTGAAAAGCTGATGAAAACATACCAAAGGGGCAGTCACGGCGCTGCCATTTGATAAAGAGGGAAAAAAAAAATACAGAGAGGAAAGGGAGAAGGAAAAAAGAACCAGGAGTAAATCAGTCTAATTAATGGCTTTGCTCATTTATCAGGGGCAAATGCTAATTATTCTTTTTAATCACTTTTCTGCTGCAGTTGCTCATTCTCTCTCTCTCTCTCTCTCTCTTTTTTTTTCCCTGCCAGCTCTGCTTAGTGAGAGAGGTTGGTAGGAAAGCAATCCAAACCTCAGGCTTCAAATAAGGAAAGCAGAAGAGAAAATGAAAGAAGGGGTGAAATCATGCCATGAAATCCTACCAGACTTCTCTCGGTGCAGCACCTCCCAGCACCCCACCTGCTTTCCTGCTTTGGTGACCCACTGGCAGAAAACCAAAAGGCAGAGGAGAAGGCAGAGGCCAAAAGATCCTGCAAGACAGTTTTTCACAAGCTCTCTTCAACCTCTGAACTGCTCTCATAAACCACGTTTCTGTCCCTTATTATCCACCAACATCTGCACGAATGGCTTTTGTTCAACACCAGTCTATAGGAAACAGCTTTCTGCTGGTAAAACAAGAGCTGCCGCGAATACGGGCGTTAAACTTTCCTGTCTGTCCCCAACGTGCAGGGTGAGGCTGTCCAAGGCAGCAAGTGACGTTGGTTGCACATCTCCAGACACCTGAAAGGCTTGGCTGTGAGCAGGCAGCCAACGCACCGCCTTCTCAAGCCTCTTTAAGCTGGTTACCCGTAAAAACCACTAATTACCCACCATAAATCTCGCTCTCATTCATCAAGTGGTAAGCAGAAACTTGGGTTTCGGTGACCAAGGAGACCATAAACACAGGGGCTACGTCTGCAAACAAACCCACAGACTTAAAACGGTTCGACAAAACCACTCATATTCTTAAAAGGACCAAGACAAAAAAAAAAGAAGCCTATATGTAGAAGCAAGAGCCAATTTGCAAACAAATCTGAATAGAAAGAAAGACTCCATTCACGGCAGCCTATTTGGAGTAACATGTGATGAGCAGCAGAGAAGAGATGAGATGAAACGCGTCTGATGGGCTACAGACAGCACTGGGAGCGCATGGAACAGAGCTGCTCCAGCAACACAGCAGCACTGAGCACTTGCTTTTCCTTACCTTGAACCCGGCAATCCAGGAGGACACAGGCGAGCTGCGGGAGGAAGCCCCAAATGCAGAGCAGCTTCCTTCAGGCATGGTTTAAAGGTCTCCAGTAAGAATTTAATTCAACAATCCAGTTACTGC
The DNA here is from genome assembly GCA_024606505.1 of Aquila spilogaster. Lineage (NCBI taxonomy): Eukaryota > Metazoa > Chordata > Aves > Accipitriformes > Accipitridae > Aquila > Aquila spilogaster. The sequence goes on along the minus strand of JANHGO010004353.1, from coordinate 20,932 downwards.
ATAGTAAATCCCTTGAGTACTAGATGTGCGTCCTCGATAGCTGCTAAACCTCAGTAAACAAGTCTTTAATCATTCGTTGGTAATTAATTAGCAAACAAGAACTAATTGCAACTAGATAGCTTCTCAGATTCAAGACAGTTGTTTTACGTTTATTAAATACAGAGGTCCACAAGTTACACAAATACATTCTAACCAACACACGTGTGGGTTTCTGCAATGCATCTGGTTCCTAATGGTAGAATTTTACCACTGGAAACTGTTCAAAGGAAGCTAAATTCAGGACGGTGCAAATACCGGTGGCTGTGGGATGGCATCACAAGCACTGATGGACCCAGCTAAGAGCAAAAACACTGCAAGTATGACTACAGCCATGAAGGAGCGAGCACCACGCTAGAACCAAGACATTCACACACAGGGAAAGGCTGAAATACGTGGTAAATACATGAGGATACATGAGTTTTAGTGGGCAGTATTGGTGGTAGGTGGATGCTTGGACTAGATCACCTTACAGGTCTCTTCCAACCTTAATGATTCTATGAGGAATTTATACCCTACTGCATTTGTAGTCTGGTCCATGAACAGAGAGCTAAATTACCCCTTGAAACGTTATTTGCCTGGCTTTGATTGCAGCTCTGGCTGCATTACATCTCATTTTTGGAGATTAATTTATAACCTCTTAAAATCAAGCAAAACCTCAAACTGAGCCCAAGAAATCTGACTGCAATAAGAGAAGTCTAAACCCTAATTTGGCACTGAAGACTTGGTGAAATCAAATGAAAACTCATCTTTTGCTCTCCCAGGTTGACCTGAATTAGGGATTTTTGGACCACTTTTCTCTGCCTCCAAAGACCTTGGAACCCTCCTCCCAGATATGCCCCTCACTGCCAAGCCACATTCACCAGCAGTTAAGAATGGTGCTCCGGCAGCAATATGTGGCCACGTTTTGTCAGATGGGGTGGGAGTTTGCAAGTCTATCTGGAGAGGGTGTGATCGTTTAGACTCACCTGGCTTTGTCCTGCGCCTTTCTCTAAAGCAGATCATTAACGTACTTCAAGTTCATTGCATGACCACAGCATCCCAACCTCTCCCCTGGACAATAAAGCCAACAGAACTTCGCTGCCCAAACTCCTCCCAGGGGGTGGCACACAGCTCCTTTCCAGGACAGGCAAAATCCGTGCTGCACTGCAACCTCTTCCCTGCACCCATTTAGAAACATCGAAGGCTTTTCCAACCTTAATGATTCTAAGACCATCTAAGTCCAACCATCCACCTACCACCAATACTGCCCACTAAGCCCCATCCCTCAGCAACACATCTCCATGGATGGTGGCTCCACTACTCCCTGGGCAGCCTGTGCCAGTGCCCGACCACTCCTTTGGAGAAGAGTTCCCTAATTTCCAACCTGAACCTCCCCTGGTGCAACTTGAGGCCATCACCTCTCACCCTGCCCACCTGGCAAAGTCAGATCGACTTGAGGCAGAGAAAGATCTGCTTTTGCTTCTTACAGAAGGAATGCCCCTTTATGGGCCTCCTCCCAAAACACGCATGCAGAGTGCACATTTACCAATATACCATTTATATATGTATGCCAAGCACTCACAAATAGCATGTGAGGAGAAAGATTTCAAGGAAAAACACGTCCTTCTCCACATACTGTAGGTTCCCCTGGTCTTTCCATTTTACTCTGCTTTATCTATCAAAAAATATATTAACCCAAATGCCTGTTTCCATCAAAGTCTCGATTCCATGAACATTTAAGGATAAGCCTTATCTTATTACTGGTGCATTAACAACAGAAATCTAAAGGGCTACTGTCAATCATCTCCTTTTCTCTCTGTTTCTTTCACCCTTCTCAAAGCAGCTTTGCAGAGAGCACAACTAGGACCTCACAGGTGCTCAGGAGAACCAAAAGCATGCAAGCATGCACAGGAATGCCCTCTCCTCCCTGTCTAGTGATGGGTACCATGAAAAGACACATGCCCACTCTGCGGGTCTGGTCATGGCCCAGCATGAAACCAAATGAGGGTTGGATATTAGCAAAAACTTCTTCTCAGAAAGAGCGGTGATGCAGTGGCACAGCTGCCCAGGGAGTGGTGGAGTCACCGTCCCTGAAGGTGTTCCAGAACCGTGGAGATGTGGCACTGAGGGATGTGGTCAGTGGGCAATATTGGGTGGTAGGAACACAACTGGACTAGATCATAGAATGACTTGAGCTGAAAGAGACCTCAAGGATCATCAAGTTCCAGCCCCCAGTGATCTTAGAGGTCTTTTCCAACCTTAATGATTCCATGATTCCATAAAGGGAGATTGAGCAGTATCAAGCAGCACTCACTCCAACCAGGAAGGAACCCATTGGAACTTCTGCAGACACACACCCTCTTCCTTTACAGCACAGACCCTTTTGGTAGATAATCTCAAAGCCGTTTTCACTAAGTTGGCACGGGGGAAACAAAGCACTCAAAAAATCCAAGACCAAGGGAGAATATCTAATCCAAAGTCAGAGGGGTCACCTTCATTCATATTTCCACTGCATCTATTTATTATAACCTTTCCCTTGCCACCTGTAACTACTACTTTCTCCTGGTATCTAGTTCTTTTCATATAATCTGTGTAAATCTTAAATGGTTCTTATTAGGATGTTTGCATCAACCGAGGCAGTATCCAAGCACCTTGGCAGAGATGCTAGCTTGAGGTTTGGAAATCAAAAGGTTCTAGATTACAGATGGAAAGCAGTGATCATTTTCTACAATGATCTTCTACAGCAGAGCAAATCCTGCAATGGACGTGAATTCCACGTCATTGGGGCAATTAAAATATCCACCTTAATTCTGCAGCAACGTGTTCTCCTTCCTTCACATTTTTCTTGGTTTTCTAATTAGAAGTTCTAATTCTGCAGTGAGTGTCACGGAGACCCTAAGCCAAAAATAACATCGCCTGTTCCAAAGGCCCTTTGAAAAGCTTTTATTTTTAAAAGCCAGAATAAGGCAGACGATCCAAGAGCGATAAATCTAAGGTTTCTGAAAGGAGCTGAGGATAGCAGGAGGGCAAAGAGACAGCGAGGACTGAACAGCACGCACGATGTGTCTTGTAGTAAAAACAAACTTCTTCTCATGGACATAACTGTCAGCTGTGCACGTCAGCCTCTACTGGAGAGGTTACCAGGCTTTTCTACAAGCTAAAATGGTTGTCAGTACAGATCCTCACGCTCAAAGCCTGATGCCCTTAAACATCAGCACATCCCAAAATGGGCTTGCCATCTCCTTCCCCAGCCGTAAGAGAAAGCAAAAGGTTTGAGGGATTTTGCCACGAGTTATGCCCTGAGTAACCTGGATGAGCACGTTCCCCCTTGCCATGAAATGGAGTTCTTTCTGGAAACGTGGCTCTGGGATGCTGTCATATCACTCTATCAAAACGAGGTGAGCATGTGAGACCACCACATGTGGTCAGTGAGTGTGTCTGGCCTTCAGGTCAAAACTCTCACTGCTGTAGCCTACTGTAGACAAGACAGCAAAGGGAAGGATATCTCATGCTGGAGCACCATCTTGGCTTTCCATACCATCGGTCAATGCATTATTTCCATGCATGCACATCTATTATTTAGGCACGTATCATTTTTTCCCAAGTCCCTTCCAGTCCTTTCTTTTCCAGAGCCTGAGAGTTGCACAGATAGATTTGCATCACCACATCTGCATCCAAACCCCTCTAAGGAGCAACACCATGTGTTGTGAAGGCCGCCACACTCAGCTGCTTTCTGACAGAGTGAGACACCAAGTACAAAGCTGAACAGCTCCCAGGGAACACTGACAGCTGCTCCTTTTCCTTCAGACTACATCAATTCCAGCATGACAACATCTGATCTTAACCATGGCTGCACAAATCTAACACAGACTCCTGGAAGCACTTGGGTTGGAGAAGTCTTTGGGAGACCATCGAGCACCAGCTTTGCTGAAACCAAGGTCAACACTTATCTCAGACCAGGCTGCTCACAGCTTTGTCCAACTGGGACTTGAAAAAATTTCCAGGAATGGAGACTGTAAACTGAAATGATAGCCTGGTCCTTCCTACCTGGCTCTCCAAATTAAAGCACTGCCCTTTCCCTCAACTGCATTGAGTGCGAGAGGTGGCACAAGGTTAAGTTGTGTAAGAAGTTTCATTGGGTCATGGCTAGAAAGAGGAAAGCAAAGCATTTCCCTAAAATACTCTTTGTCACATCACATAAACTTGCATTCAGGTAAACCTGCCTACAGCAGAAACCAAGCCACAGCCAGCATCTCAAAGTAGAAGGAAGAACAGGTTATATTTTATGGATGGTGGAGAAATAGAGGAATAAACCGCAAGTCTTAAAACAAAATACAGCACAGGGACATGAAATTTAACCAGGAGTACACATCAGATGTTTATACATGTTAGGTGTTTATTTTTCAACCAAGTACATGTGCCCAGATCATGACAGGATGTTTGAACTGTGCACATCAGGTCTTTTACCCACTGTTTATATGAATGTCATTCACTATCTGGCCTTTGCGGAAGATAAACAGATTGAAGAGAGATGGGGACATATCTGAGCTTTGCATTGCTTCCGTCTCTAACTCTGCTCTTTGTGCACTGTAAGACACGAAACCTCTTGAAGAGAATAATGTCAGAGAAAACAGTGAAGGGAGAGAGAATTGGTCATGAAACAGAAGGCAGAGAATGGCGCAAACCTAACACATCTTCCAAAACTCTCAAGGACAGACAGTGTTAGAACAGAGCAACTCAGTTGGAAGGGACCTACAAAGACCATCAATGGTAAGTCCAATGGCAAATCCAGCTGTCCCTCTTGGTACCACGAGGCACCCACTGCAACTTGATGTCTGTCATCTTCAGACCAGACAAGTAGCCAAAGCTCAGACCAGAAAGACAAGAGATCCACTTACCCAACAGATAGCATTCAACATGCATGCCAACGAGTTGCAGACACTACTGCTAACTGCCTGGTCCTTGCTAACATTAGGATCATTGGGCTTCTTCCCTACCCCAACACCTCCGACATCTCAGGCCATGCAGTAGACTTGGACCTACGCGTGGTGCAGGGAGAGGGCTCAAAAGCTGATCACAAACCAACCAAAAGGACCTGCATGGTTTTGTCGCACCCCACTCCTGCCACCCACTCCACCACCCCAAACCTTCATTTACGTTCTTCATGCAGATTCTAGAAACTTCCGTGACAAAGGTAAGACCTCGAGCATCCCCTCATACCTCAGCCTAGCCAGAAAATCCAGGGAAGAAGCGGAAAATTTCAGGACTTCTGCATTAACCGATGCATACCAGTAAAGCACAACTGCAAATCCCTTCTAGCAGGATCTCGTACCGCTTCATTCAACACACAACTGCTTTGGATTATTCTTGTGCAGTGCAACGCCATGGACAAATTGACATAAAGCAGGGTCACAAGCTGTAAGCCAAGAGTGTTTCTTTTTGTGGAGTCATCCTTGCCCTTTTTTTGCAGAGGATTATCCTTTGGTTTCAAACGCTATTATAACCAAAACACAATATCCAAATGCATTTAATGGTCTGTGCTCACGCTCTACCTTTCCCAGCCCTTCTCCCTTGCTTTTTAACTCCTCTGCAGGGATGCCAGAGTTCACTGCGTTCAAGAGGTTTATGGATAATTATCCTGGCATCAGAGAATGCCTGAGAAATAGGAGGCCCAATCCCTGCAGTTCCAGGGAAAACATCCTAATTCTGGGCACATCCATATAAAGAACTCTTTTGTATATCACCAGTGTCACTCACACAGCTACACAGTGCAGCATGATGGTGAGGGCATGCCCGTCACACTGAAGTCAGCCATAAACTCACTTTGACTTCCACCAGAGTATGGCTAAGGCCACTGCTTCTGAAAATCCCACTCAGGGGATACCACCTGTACCTTCAAAATGTAATTAGAGAAATGCTTCAATCCAAGTACCTAACACCAGGGGGAAAGCTATGAGCAAAAGGACATTACAGCATTCACTTCTACGTTCAAGCTTTCAGAGCAATCTTGGTTGTTACCAAGAGGTCACAGAATAAGTGAAGATGAACAAAAGGCAGCTGGGTAGGGGAATGCTCCCTTTACATGCACGGTTTCAATCTCAAGTACTATAAATGTAAAAGGATAGCAGGATTATGCATAAACCCTCAACAACTCTGGAACACCGGTGTCACTTCTGAACAGCTGACACACTCAGACTCCAAAAGAATATGGCACATAACGAAACAACAGTTATTAACAACAAAACGCAGCCTTAAGTCTGTGAGAAACAGCAAGACACTGGCTGCACCAAAGAGCTCTGCTGATGAAAACAGGAGATGGAACACAGGGACAGACAGCAGCAAGGACAGGGTAAAGGCACATGCTCCTCCTGCACAGGAAAACTAATGAACCTACCATTCAAATACCTGCAAATTCAGAGTGGAAAGACCACTTCCCTTGCGTTCGGGTTAGCACCATCCATTTCCCTTCACGCTATGATACCATCGAAGCTCAGTGTACTTCCTGTGCACTAACTACACTGTCCTTTAGCTGAAATGTGTCTTCGAAAGACAAAAAAAAAATATCCATGTATTTTCATGTCAATTATCCCTAATGCCAAGTGTCTGAGGTACAATTTAATCCTGTTCTGCTGTGGAGACACAGACACACACTCCAGTTTTCTGCTTGGTGAGCAGCAAGAGCATCCAGGCAGCGTTTTAGCAGCCCTGCTCACTGCAAGGTAACGCTGTAGGACATAGGCTCGGGCCTCCTGGGACAGGTGAGTGCGGAGTACGTGCTTGCCTAAGGTATTAACCAATGGACATAGTTGAAAGGTGGATGCTTTATCAAGTTGTCTCCATCATCTTTGAGTGGTCTCATGCAATCCTCGATGTTTCACAACAAGGACTTCCAGATGTGCACCTCCTGGTTCACTATGTGGAGTACGCATCAGCACTGTGTATTCTCCATTCCTCTTAATACCTACAGATGAGCCCCAGTCCTCACTTGTACTCGGCGTATTTCCCACACTGGCCCTGAAAACCAACCTCGTGTCACTACTCCTCCTTGGCACAATGGCCGCAGGGTAAGAGTACACAGTCCTAGTTTCAAGCTTTTTGTTTCAGTCCCATCATTTCCCATCACCAAGTGGGTGGAGGGGGGGATGAAGGCCGTCAGTCTGTCTGCAGAACAGGCTGGCTCTGTTTGCCCCATGCCCCAGCGAACAGAGGTTGTCGACTTTTAATGGAGCACTCAGGTTTCCGCCGATGCCAGCTGCAGATAGAACAGCCCAGCAGCAAACAAATTCAGCTCCCTGGGGCCGCTCAGATTCTCCTCTTATTTGTTAGTTTACCTGTAAAATACAGTTGGGCTAATTCTTGCTTGCGTGGTTGCAAAGATACATTTCCCTCCTCTTTTTCAGTTTGTAGGGGGAAAAAAAATGAGCAAATGCAGCAAGGCTAATGGAGTGAAAGAGCATTTCCCAGAGCTCAGACCATAGCAAACACGTTCTGCCAGGAACTGTTTGCCTCACACTGCACGTGGGTGAAGCTGGGCTGCTCCTCATCATAACTCATTTGTTACATGCAAAGGTGCAGAAGGTGTCCTAATAGCTACATGCTCAGATGGCCTTAAATCCAACAACTCCTCATGACGTTCGTTGATGCATTTATTATGTGCATATTACAAGGCCAGAAAAAGGGGAAATACTGATCAAAGGTCTTCTTTGATTATTAAATATTAAGAAAAAACATTTTAATCACAGCTGGTAATATCAAGTTATTGAAATGGGGCAGAGCACCCACCTGAAATGAAATCCCCTATTATTTTCTACGTGTAAAAGACCCTTTTTAGGATTCATCTTTGCCACCAAACTATTGTTCAGTTCATCTGCAAAATCTGCAGCTTCTCAGTCACAACAGACATACACAAAGTTCGCCGTGATTAAGACGAGAGAGAAAAGCAGCAGAGCTGGAACTGGACCCAGTCTGGGCTTGGATGCTGGGCACCTGGGTGTCTGAGGACAGCCCTGATTTAGAGTTGTGACTATAACACAGAAGGAGTCAATCCGGTAAAGACAGTCTTTCAGGTCGGTACAGAACTTTCGACAGCCTGAACGTGACACTGCTGCGAGAGCAGTTATCACCAGTACACTGTTTGGGGAGGATATATTAAAAGCATGGTTCACAGAGGTCTGTCTCCAAGCTAATCTCGTCCAGTACTTTCATTAATGGTCTTGATGACTGGCTAGATCAGGTGTTAATGAGTACGCTGCAGGAAAGGACTGGGATTTAAGTCATCCTGACAAATTGGGTGAGTAGCCTGAAAAAAGTGGAGGCTATTTAAGAGAGGACACAGTAATATATTACACAGAAATGTGTAAGTGCAGAATGGAAAAACAAACACTCATGCAACAGACCTGCAAAGCGGCATCGCCACAGCGGCACCTTACAGTTCAGGCAACAAACCCCTGGCTCTGCAAAACCAGCAGACATGGAAGTGGAAATGGGAAGATGGCCTGAGCCATACCCACAGTCAAAATCCTGCTTCCTTCAGTCAGTACTCATGAGTGGAACAGGACGGCTTCCCTTTGGATTCCCTTCAAGCAGCGACAGCCCTGTCATTCTATGTACATCCAACACGCGACAACTCTTTATTGTAAAGGCACAAAGGGATATCTATCAATGACAGATTCAGAAGAGATCTTACTAGCAGATAAAACAAGAGGATCTGCTTTCTTAATTTTTTTATATTGACCTTAAATTGGACGCAATCCCCCGCAACTCACAGAGCTTCTGGATTTTGTTAAGACAACCGCTTCTCTTGTGAACACTGCTGCACTCTAAGTTGATGTGACAAAGCCATAAGATTCCAACGTTCCTTCTTAACACATAAAGCCACACGTCAGGATGGCTGAGGCAGCGCTGTACTCACCGCGTGCTGCTGCTCTCCATCCCTCTAGGAAAGGCTGCACACCTGCGGATATTCTCCTCCCTTATAGTGCACAGTTGCTTACCTGGATTTGGTATTTTGAGTTCAGAGTGATTAGAAACTTTGATCCTGCAAGCACAAACAGCTAGATTAGCTATAAAGACACACCTAATTTGCAAGCGAGGAGCCACAGGCTGTTTACATCAGTGTCCCAGCCATAAACGTTTAATTAAATCAGTCTTTTTTCAATCACAGCATATTTTCTACACCACTGCTCATTTTCTACTTGGTGAAAAGCCTCTCCCGGTGCTCCATTTTAAGGCACTGAAATGCTGCAATGGAGCAGAGGCCTGGGGCAGGAGGGGGTGCTGGGTGTGCTCAGCTGCCTGGCTCCAGCTGCATGGTACCTGCAGAAGTCTTTCCAGCAAAAACTCATTCCACTGTGTTTTCTGACAGTGCAAGCTTCAAGTTCAGACAAACAATGAACCCTTCAGTTTTCAAAGCACAAAACAGAAGCTGCTTTCACAACCAGGTGAAGAACACAAGAGGTTGTGCTGATGCCTGGGCCAGCTATCTGAGAGCTAGCACTGCTCTGTTCAAAGGGGAAAACCATGATAGCATCCACCAATTACCAACTGCTGATTCAGGTTCATCTAGCACTGTATAGCAAACAGCAAGGAGCATGATTCGGAACTATTTTAAGATTCTTTTTCCTCTTTTTGTTTGTTTTAAAAGCAGGCTGGGTACCTCATACCACACTTCTACCAATTGGCATAGAAATGGTCAAGTCACTAAGGAATTGGACAATCATAAGACAACTGTTGCAATACTTAGCTGCATTACTGACTAAACTATTAAGATGGTGACATGCTAACAGAAATACCTATCTACACTACAGTCAGCTACTACATGTTACCACTTTCTTGAAAGCTCAGGTAAAATATTAAGACAAAAATCAAAACCAGGCTGACTGAGATTCAGTAGCGAAAAAGCGAAGAAAAACTGGGCACCTTCAGATCTCTGTAAGACGTCAAGAAGAAAATCCAGTAGCTCAGAGTGAGAAGTTGACTACTCTCTTCTCCCAGGTAACAGCGATAGGACAAGAGGTAATGGCTTTAAGTCACACCAGGAGAGGGTCTGCTTGGATATTAGGAAGAATTTCTTCTCAGGAAGAGTGGTGAGGCACTGGCACAGCTGCCCAGGGAGTGGAGTTATCATCGCTGGAGGTGTTCCAGAACCGTGCAGATGTGGCACTGAGGGACGTGGTCACTGCACAATATCAGTGGTAGGCGGATGGTTGGACTCAATGATCTTAGAGGCCTTTTCCAACCTTAATGATTCTGTATTATAAATCAGTAAAAGGACAGAAATAGAAGTCAGGCTTTAAGCTCATGAAAGAATAACCTCCACGCTAACCTCACTGTTGCTTAACTTCAATGACCTTCCACAAAAAGGGAAGAACAACATCGTAGTGAGATCTGCAAATAGCCCACAGCTAATTCAGCAGGGAGGAAGAGGAGGAAGAATTTAAGTACCACCAAAAGCTGGGCTGAAATTGAGTATTGACAAGTGAAAAGTAACCACAAAGAAAGAAAAAATGGAACGACATCGATACATTAACACAAGCATCCAAGATAAAAGATCTGGGCATCACTGTGAACAGCTTAATAGAACGCGGTCCCTCACAGCAGGGCTCTGGGGGATGCAGGAATTAAGATGCTTTAGAAAAGAGACAGATATTACTGAAATTATTAAAATGCCACTGATCAATCTTCATTCTGAAGAGCACATTGATGTGATAAATCCATGTGAAGCACGGCTAACTTCCTATACCAACAGAGGCTGCAATGATTTGCACTTCTGAAGACAGATGAGTAAGATGAGATTTGGAAAAGGTAAACACGCCAGCAGAAAGGAATGAAAATCACATACTTCTGTTCCAACAGAACATAAAATTAACCGAAAGCACCAAATTAAAACTGCAGGTTCATAATTAGCTTGAGGATTAGAGCGTCACAAGATAGCCTGGAAAATGTGTTTCAGCAATTTCTTAAGTGATTGGGTATTTGTCTGCACAACAGAGAAACCCACACTTACATTATACAGAGCAAACATACGAATCTTCAGGCTTAAAGGACATGAGATACTCGCCAAGTATGAGAGTCTGGGGAAACAGCTCCCTCACAAGTAGGTTATTCCATAGTTACCCATGGCAGAAGTTTTTGTACTTTCTAAGAGTGTGATGCTGGAAACATTAGATGCTTTAAAATCCATCCCTATCTTCCCATGAATCTGCTTTAAAGGGGGAGAGAGAAAAAATGAAGGGAGCTTGAAGAACACAAAGCACATCTGCCCTCAAGGCTCCCTCATGTTCAGCAACATGCTGTGCGCGATGTGTTAGCTGACATTAGCAGATCAAAGATGGTAACAACTCTTTAGGCATCTCTCTTCTACATTACTGGGCAGGACTGAAAACGAGAGCTGCAGACCTGCAGACAGAGTAACTCATTTCCAAAGACACAGACAGGGAATCCTCCCTGCATAGGCAGCAAGCAAAGAAATGGGCAAGGATGACCCAGTGCCACGGTGAGAGAGTCCAACAATTCACCTATCTGTCATTCAGTTTTGGGACTTCATCTTTTCACCCTATGTATGACCAGTGGATCTCTAAGTCTCCTCTAAACTCAGGTCCCTTGGAATGGACAACACCTGATCAGGAAAACAAACGCTACGGCGAAGAACGTTTTCTGATGATTTGACTCAAGAAACAAAACACACCTGCAGGCAAAGGGTGCAAGCTAATCCCCGCTGTGCTACAGCCCTACAGAGACAGCTGATCCTTCTGCAATTCCGAACTGCCAGTCAAAGCTTTAACATCTTAATACACAGCATGCAGTAATTAAAATTTCTAATTAAGGGGGGGAAAAAAAACCACTAACCACCAAAACTAATGTTGTAAATTAGCAAGCCTTATCCACAAATTGAAGGTGGTCTCTGTTGCTCTCTCACAGATCTTATTAGTATTAGTATCTTAAGCAAACAATTCTGGACAAAGCTACCCTTGTGCCCATTTTAGCAACCCGAGACAAGCAACATTTGCTAGACAAGCAGGTGGGCACCAACGCGCATAATCTTTGAGTAATCTGACATTGTTTGGAAGAGCTTCTGATAGGCATTGGTCTTTCCAGGTAACAAGGCAGTATTCTCACATGGAGGGTGTAGAGTCCAGCGTAAGCTTCTCTGTAATCAAATCTAGGAAAAACTAAATGATAGATCGCTTGTTTTGCTTCAAGAAATTTAGGCAAAAACACCATGCAGGGTCTAAGTTTCGTCTTGTCCTTATAGAATGCTATTTTGGGAATGAATTCACCACGAGGACATAGATTATTCCTAATTGTCAGGCTGAAGTTATGGGCACTAAAATAACGGTTTCCACGGAAAAGTAGTGTAAAAGAACTGGTTCCTACACATCTGAATGAGGGCTATATAGAGCCTAATAGGAGCGATTTTGCAGTCCAAGGAGGATGGAATCTGATTGACGTGAATGAGACCCTCGAGAAGAATGAGCAACTAAAAGAAGAAAACGACTGCAGGACTTTCAGTCAAAGAAATGAGAAGAAAGTGATCTAAACAGAACCTTCTAGAGCTAATGAACAGACAAGCTTTCTTAAAGGATTATAAATAATTGCACCAGTTTAGCCAAAGTGCCAACATAATATTGCTAGCGGGCACCTCAGTCACTACCAGGTTTGTTTTGCAGCTTGCAAGTCAGACCTCAAATTATCTTCTGGTTAAGAAATGTGAACTGCAACAGATACAGGACTGAGCAAGAACTCAACAGGCAAAAGGAGGTGAGAGTGTTGGGAGCTGAGAGCCTTGGAGAGCAGGACAGGACTGAGGTTTAGCAAAGATCTTGCTGTTTTTTTCTTATTATGTTTGATGAGCTCTTTTCAAAGCTGATCCTGAGCATAAGCTCCAGAAAGAACGAGATGGGAGTCCCTCTCCTGTCTTCCATCACAAACAAGAATAACAAATATAGTAGAAAGGTGCAGCAGTCTGATACAAAGAGGTCTCTTCAAGCATACACCTTTGACAAGCAACTGTCATCTTAATGGGGGAAACCAAGGTCTGATTCTTGATCCTGGAAAAGCAGTCATTCGCACAAAAATAAAAGAACTGTAACACCGAGAAATGGAAAACACATTCTATCCCAAACTCTAAGTCCACTAACAACTGGAAATAAAAACAGCACTGCATGCACAGCAGATGTGCGACAGGCCCCACTTTGGCATTGGCAGCAAGAAATGAGTGGAACCACCATACTCATACTCTCCCCTCATACGCAGTGCCCGCAGTGGAGCTACAATCCTATTCCAACAGGGCCTTTAACCTATTTTTGTGCAGAACAGTAGGAGAACTTGTGGGGATGCCCAGAAGATTGCTCCCCCTTTCTCCAATACCTTTCTTAAATCCAACCTCCCAAACCCTTTGAATTCCTTCCGGACGCTGATCATCTAGGCTGGCTTCACCACGGAATGTAATCCTACAGTTCTCCCCCTGCTCCCCACGCAGCAGGTGAGCTCCCTATGCCAGGTTTTAATTTAAAATTATTCTGTTTATGTACTCAAGTTAATAAGTTTGTCAAAAACTCACGTCTCTGTAAATAAAGAGCTTTTCAGCTCACTGGGGATGTTAAACTAAAAGAAAAATGCTGAAGGTTTTTAAAACTGCTAATAACTATCATTCCTCTGCTGCCTTTCATCCTTCATTTCACAGGATCTCAGAGCTCTTTACAAATATAACTACACAACCCGCTCTCCCAGCGGTGAAACGCAGCCAGTCCTGGGGTGAAACACAGCTGCTCGAGGACACAGCATCACTGCAGCTTCTCCTCCTGCTCCGCCACCCCGTGGCTGTCAGCCCAACAAGCACCCCAAATGCTTGCTGCATGCATGCGCCCCAAGAATTCTGCCACAGCAGGAGGCTCGTTGTTTCCATGGTCAGGCACTTGCAATGAATTGCCACACGTGGAAGCGAGGAAAAGAGGTACAACCCATTTAATGGCTTTACCCCAGTAACTGCATGCCCCGCAGCTCTTAGCAGAAACTGCTCTTTGAGAGGTGGGTTGCAAGTTTTAATCGGAAATCTTCATTACCGATGGCAGCACATGCCCTGTTTCTTGGTGGGGAGATGCAGTTTCGATCACAAGCAAAGGATGCCACCTACTGAATCCCTGCCACCACGATTGCATGCTCTGATCCTCGCAGCTCGAGACCTCTGGCAGGATCACAAGGCAAGCTGCAGGACCTAAAGGAATCCTGAGGAAAAGCAGAAAACAGGCTTGGAAAAACAAAGCTTTTCTCACTGCTCCTCTCCCCACAGCCCTGAGATGTATTACTCACTGAACATCTGCACAACCGTAATAATTTCTAATTTTGCAACACTGACAACCTCCGTACAATGAAAAAAAATAACTCCTTACATCTTTATTCCATTTTGGATTCATTATAATGCACTCTGACAATATATTCCAGTACGGTACATTCTGCAACATTTAACCCCTGTTCCCATTTGCCGTTCTTAACTTCACGGCTTAATGACACAGTGTCAGTAGATCACAATATGACCCTGTTAATATTTTTTTAATGCCATTTTTACAAATTACAGCATAATGTACTGATTACGAGGATGAAAGGTAAGTCTCCACGTCTGTCTGGAAACCAAATAAAAGAATGTTTGAACATCTGTTCATCCTACAAATGTCTTTAAAAGCTTTGATTTTCCCATAATCATTTTGTTCCACCATTTCACCCTTTTTCGAGTGTGTATCCAACAGCCTCAGGACAGCAGCCAGAGATCTGCAGTAACAGCACGTTATAATCAAAGTTCTCAGGCACATGTAAGTTCTCCTTTTAGAATTAAAACCGGGGAATAAAACCAAAACAGCCTCCACCAGATACCTCTGCAGTAGTTCATCCTACACAAATCTCTGCTGGGCTGGGGGGGGGGCAAAATGAAGGGCATTACACAGAGGATTATAAAGCACCAGGGCAGAACACGGTAGCAGGTGAAGGTACTCACGTGAGCTTTGCATGGCACGTGTGCTGCCCAGATTTCTGTCTTCTTCTCCAGAGGCAGAAGCAGGAGAAGCAAAATGCTTGGAAATAGGAGCACTGTGGAGGAAGGCAGATCATGGACTGAGGGGATGGAATAATGATGCCAAGTTGGCGTTCTAGACTGGAGATGACAGGAAAGGTGGGGGTACAGATTAAAAAAACGTGCATTACAGAAGACGGGATGAGAAAGGGATGGAGGGACAATTCTGCAAAAGCTGTTGTTGCTCTCGCCCTTGGAGCACCCCAAGCAAACAAAGTGTGGGACATGCCACATGTGGACACATGACTGGTGCGGAGCCAAGCAGAGAGCTGCAGAGCTGTCAGTATGCAGCACTAAAGAGTTCTCAAACACATCAAGTTCTGTAGTGATTGACTCACTGGGGCTGCTATGGGCAGTCAGCAAAGGAGAGGGAAAACAACCAGATAATGCCTTCTAAAAATACGTGTGCCACTGTAACACTGCCAGCAGGCCTCCTCTCCAGAACTATTCACAAACACACTTGCAGGTCGTTGCCTTCCTCATTTGTAAGGCAAGACCAGCAACTGTGGAGCAGTCAACAAAATCCTACAGCAGGATACTTTTCAGGATGGGCATCCTTTCCTTTCCAAAACTCTAAGCAGAGTTAGAAGAATTTATTTCTCCATTTAAAATTTGGCAAGGGCATTGATCTATGCAGATAAAAACAAATCCCTTAATAATTCACTTTTGGTTTTTTATTTTTAAATGAGAGAGTTTTTTTTATACCAATAATTCTTAGGCCAACATAGAAGGGGTGCCATTATTACCGTGCTATGTCATCTGTTTCTCTAGCTTCCACCACTGCAGTATCTTCAGAAGAAGCAACAGCGCAGGGTACAAAACAGGATTTGATAAAGGCTTAAATAGAAAGATAACAAAAAATATTCTTTCCAACGACTGCCTTCAGGGGTGTCTGGGAAGAGAAGAGAAATAGGGAAGGAGAGGTGACAGGGGTGTGAAATGCATTTTTTTTCCATTATAGAAGGACACATTTTCCAGCAAGGCTGGCAGCACAAGTCACGTTAAGCCATAGCTGAAGTTGTCTGCCTAATTCCTCTGGGATCACGCTGAAAGCATACCCCATAATCTTATGGGATGTGCTAAAGCTTTGCTGGGACTCACTCAGCAGAAACTGTTTGGGATTATTCCACAAAGCACTAATTCTGTTCTGATTTTAAAGGGGCACCATCAACCTAGTTTAAACACCTGACCTGCCCCGTCTCAACACTATCCAGCTGTAAACATCTTCTCACAATAGCTGTGACTTTTGCCATTTGTGTCCACGTTGGTTACCTGAATGTTAAAAGGAAATGAAAAAAAAAAGGGGGGAAATGGGATTATGTTAGTAAAACGGATTCACACCCAACAACGGGTACTTGATTAATAACACTCTGATAAATAAGCAAAATGATCTACTACCATTACTTTGTTCCATGTACATCTAACACACGTTATCGCCCATGGCTGGCTCCACCAAAGGTGCCACAGGCTGCTACTGAACATCAACAAGTACTCATTTTGTTCATAATGCAGGAACCAATACCTTCCATGCCGCCAGACCCAGAGTCCAATTTCTGTTCAAGACTTCCATACCTGTGGAATTACTGTTAGTTTTTACATTACGGTGCTCTATGCTTTGTAAATAACAAAGAAGGGATACTGCCAGTGCTCTCTCTCCTCTGTGTGAGCCTAGGACATGAAACTGAGAGGGAGAACTAAAGCAGCCATGAAATCCCTATTAAACAACTAATGGTTTCTAAAGCATCTTGGAGATATTCATTTTACAAGGTTTATGCTGTAATCTTCTAACGTTATTTTAATGAAAGAAAGCCCCTGACTATTTCCAGAGGCAACTTTTTCTTTCAAACACAAAAGGCATTTTAGTTACAAAAAAAAAAAAGAAAACAATTCTGGAGTAGGATTCAACACAGAACCAGCAGGAAATTCCAAAAAGCTATATAAAAAGTCACCGAAAATAGGTTCTGAGCCTTTGGAACAGCAGACAGAACAATTAAGACTCTCAGTTGTATGCATCATTATGTTTAATATGAAAAACACTCCTAGATAGAAATCATTTATAACCAAGATCCATACCAACCCTCAGATAACATCTTACATAGTTGCAGCTGAAGGAATGTGAAAAATCCATTCTAGGTTCCACCTATTATGTCACGCGCTTTTTGTCCCTCACTTTACTCGGGGAAGAAAACCTAGACAAATCAGCTTCACTTTGTGAGTCGCATGCAGTTTACATCTTGGCTGCATTTAGATCAATATTGGTGGCAAACTTTCAGATCACGTGAAAGCTTGGAACAATTCAGCAGAAAAGCACTGCTGTTAAGAACGCACATCCCAACGCGGCCATTCGGCAGGTGGCATTCTTCAAGAGGCCATAAAGATTCACATCACCAAGATGACAAGGTAAGCAGATCCTAACAGAATAAAACCAGATCGCAGAGATCTCAGAAGCGCACACAGAGTCAGTCGGTAGGAGCTTCCGAGCTCTGCAAGGAAGGAACAGGTCTAACGCACTCAGGTAAGGAACACATTCCATCTGAATTCATTTCAGAGTCCAGTCTTCCCGTGGGCTCAGAGGCCTCTTTGCTTTCTCAGGATTGAATCATTTTCTTCTGCGTGTCAAAGACGTATCTTTTAAAAAGAAGAGCGATGGTAACAGGTTGGGCCGAATCATTCTTGCTGCTTTCATCCTCTTTGTTTGCATCCCCTTTCCCTGCCTTAGATTTTTTCTTGGAGGCAACACTGAGAAGCATCTTGGTTTCTGGCTTCAGCCCACCTGTAAGAAATACCAAGAACGTGCATGACCGAACAGCTCAACTGCACATTGCAGCGTGTCTGGAAAAAAATGAATAGGCAACTTTACTTCTGAAATCAACCAAGGAAAATATGAAAACGCATCCGGTACAGTAGGGAAGTTGCATTTCTGTATCACACTTCTGGACTATGGTAAGTTACATGAAAAATGAGAAAGGTGTTCAGACACAGTTCACAACAGCAGTACCCCAAATCCAGCACAGTCTCCTCCGTGATCATCCCCAGACCCATTCATTCCCACACCCACAACCTGGCACACACTTCCCTAAACTGGACCAAGGTTATCAAGTACTAGATACAGACAAAAATGTGACCAGGTCAGAACAACTTACCTGGTCCAGGTAAGCTTTTACTCAGTAGAAATTCTCTATCATTTGCACACATTTCCCAGAGTTTCTTCTCATCACTGAGAGTATTTATAGAAATATAGGTCACGAATGAAAAATAACGGCTAAAATACTGAATGCAGCCCTAAGACTAAGGTGCTTTAGTATCTTGTGTTTATTTCCCAGACCTGCCAGCAGCACACCGCTTGGTTTGAGCAAATTATACTCTCCTTTTTTGTTCGGCCTGAAGTGCAGCTCAGGGTTACAGCTCACCTCTTAAGGGAACTGGAATTAACCTGCATAGGATACCGGGGATCTGAACTCCAAACATAAGTCTTCATCCAGATATTCATGTGCAAACAAACATTTATCCTTCCCCTCCCAAATGGACAGGGTTTATTTAAATTGTTATATTTTGACTCGATACATCGGTGACATTTTAAAGCAAAGAAAGATGCAAGAATCCGAAGAAGCACTGTAAAATAAGAGATGCAGCTCCTAAAAGACTACTCCCGAGGAACTGCCTCTTTAAAGCGGAAGACAGCACGCTCCTTGGGAGCTTATTCAGCACCACCTGAGCACACTGAAACGTGGTTTTCAGGCATCTGGCCAACTTCAGTTCAGGTATTTTTAACCTGCGGTGTCACATAACCTTATCTCAAACACTTAATCGGCTTCTCTCCTCTCATACTGAAATTCAGATGCGGATTCTCATATCCCAGCCTGACAAAAAGCTCGAGATGCTTATGATTTGCTGGAGACAGGAGGTCTACGCGCGCAGGTGATCAGCTCCGCTCCAGACACGCAGAGCACTTCCAGCTGGCTGCTGGGGACACGGCTGCAGGGCCCGGCAGCTAACTGCTCCGACAGCATCCCCACCCGCACAGAGGGAAGGTGGGAAGCGGGCAAGCATTGAAGCACGACCAGGGAGCTGCCAGTTTCCATTTCATAACCAGGGCTCCTGAGAGCAGCCCTGCAGCACAGCCACATGTGGACTTGCAGAGGTGGAGGGGTCTTTCTCAGGAAAGAAAAACAACAGCACAAAAGAAAAGCAACACCATGCACGTGACTGAAAGTACGCGTTACACTAAGGCTGCAGAAGGCCAGCGTTAGGCAGAATCGACACCGCTCCGTGGGGCCTTGTATTCTGCAGTCAAGTCAGCAGCAGATTTCGCTTTTCAGATGGTACACAAAAAAAGCAATGATTGTTTCATTGTGGAAATAACTGAGTCGGTTTTTCCTTGATGGCTGAGAAGTCTGATAATGACCACTTTGCACGTGTAAGGTTCAATTAATCAAACTAGATAATATGATGTGGCTGGAGCACATTTATTATATGGTTTTTATTACACTGTATAGTCATGTTTGAGGCAGCTGTTTCAATTTTTTTTTAATTGGATGCCTTCATACAAACCCCATTAATATCATTAGCCTCACCATTGCTCCATCTTCATTATGCAAAATTATTTATCATTACATGAGGAGCAACATACTTCCAATCTGGAAAGCTCCAAGAACATCTAGGACGCTGCTAGAAAAAAACAGCAAGTCAAAACCAAGCAAAACAAAATAAAAACAGCAAAAGGAGCGATCTCATACCATCCTGATCTCTACCTGTGCAGGATTCATTTCCTACTGTACATTTTCTACTGACCAACCTTACCGCAGTGTCCCTGAGCAGCATCTCCTCCACTTTCCCAGGAAGACTGTTAACTTTTCTGGACACTGCATTTTGCTCGCTGGTTGGTTTCCCTTTCTGGATCTTATCATTACTGCTGTATTGCCGTTACTGTCACATTACTGTTTAAGGAAGATGTTTAACTCTAAATCCTCTCAGTGAGAGGCACTCTAAATTGATTAAAGCAAACAAATCCTAAAACACTTCTATTTACGTTAGTGGGCTTTGCCAGACTGATTTCCAAAAACACTATTTGATGGGAAGGAGAGAGGAAGGGAGGAGGTGCGACATTAACACGGCAGCCCGGGCTTTCTCTTTCAGATACATGGGGCTGGGTACCCGCTGCTGCTGAGAGCTACTGCCCAATGCTCAGCGTGGCCACTCAGGTGGATAAATGAGGAATCCCACGCTGGAAAAAATCCGTTTTCAAGAAGAACAGCATACACTGCGCACAAAGCCAAGCGATCTCACCTCCTGCAAGCCACCGCCTCAACTTCCAAACGTGGGGAAGTAAAAGCACCCCACGTGCAGCTGCTAACACCTAGTTGGATTTAAACATGGTATTCTGGGCAAGAAGTTTACAAAAGAAATGGAAGAACGCAGTGGTTCCTACAAGCGAAATTACGGGCTGACAGCCAAAGGCAGCTCAGGTATTACTAAATTCACAAGGTATCTAAATTACCTAATCAGATCCCACGGCCCTCATTCTGCAAACAGATTAGGTGGCTGGCATCGTACCCTAACAAATGGCGTGTTCTGTTTTCCTGCTGCGGTGCCAGGAGGTCTCGGGGCTGAAGAGGCTCCGCGACAGAGCGCGGCACAAAGGAGCAGGCAGCGGGAGACAGGCGGGCGGCGTAATCGCGGTCTCATCTACCTCCGCGCGTCTCTCGCGTTACACACAATGCACGCTTTGCGTTTTACAAAACCAAGGAAATGAAGGGAAATATATCTGTCACCAAAGAAGACATCAGACCTTTAATAGCTGAAATGACGGATATTTTTAGATGGAGGTCTAGTTTAACTTACTTACATTAA
>JANHGO010004352.1:0-25198 GCA_024606505.1 Aquila spilogaster | reverse complement strand
GGCAGGACTTGTGACCCCGTGGGGGACCCATGCTGGAGCAGTCTGTGCCTGAAGGACTGCAGCCCATGGAAGGGACCTACGCTGGAGCAGGGAAAGAGTGTGAGGAGTGTTCCCCGGAGGAGGAAGGAGCGGTAGAGACAACGTGTGATGAACTGACCCCAACCCCCATTCCCCATCCCCCTGTGCCACTGCGGGGAGGAGGTAGAGAATTTGGGAATGAGGTTGTGCCCAGGAAGAAGGAAGGGGTGGGGGAAAGGTGTTTTAAGATTTGGTTTTATTTCTCATTACCCTGCTTTGACTGGATTGGTAACAAATTAAATTGATTTTCCCCAAGTTGAGTCTGTTTTGCCCGTGATGATAATTGGTTGAATGATCTCCCTGTCCTTATCTTGACCCACAAGCGTTTTGTTATATTTTCTCTCCCCTGCCCAGTTGAGGGGGGGAGTGATAGAGCAGCTTTGGTAGGCACCTGGCATCCAAGCAGGGTCAACCCACCACAAATAGAAACTGCATAAAAGCAAAAAGGGCATCTAAGCTTGTCCCACACATCCTTGATAAACTATTTAAAATTCAGTCTTTGTTACCAGGACAAAATATTTCTTTCACTTTGTTTGCTACAGAGTATCTCTATATAGAAGCTAAGTATATTTCTGTATTACCTTTGGAAACCTTATTTATCAGTCAGACATATTTTGTTAGGTATCATCTGGTAAGATTTGGGCACCATTCTACTGTGCAGTGAAAGAAAATTTAAGAAGATACAGTCCATGCTGTGAATTTCCCTCTAATGGTTTTCCAATTGATGATGAATAATTCATCCACCATTTTATGAGCCAAATGTTTGCATCAGTTCATCTCAATAACCTCAATAATTACCCATTTGTTGACTAGGTTGTTATTGGCCTTCTCAGCATACAGAGGCTTGTTCATATCTCATGTTTCCAATTCTCTAACAAGACTTTCTAAACTATTGACACATATTCAATCCACCCCGGAGTCCTACCCTTTCAAATCAAAGATACTGCACAAACACTATTTTGCTCTACTAATTCTTATTCTCCATTCTACTAAGTCTTATTCTCCATTCTACTAAAACCTGTCAGTCTTTGCTGTATAAAATGGCCTATGGCATCCTACGTTTATAATGCTCTGTTTAGTGTTCTTACAGTTTCCATAGAGATGTCAAAGCCATAAAGGTTTACTTTTGCCACAGCTCTGAAAGATACCTATTGGGACAGCTCATTCAAAAGACTGCATTTGTCCACCATATAAAATAGACTTTTTTCTTCACTGGGTTCAATCCCCAAGCTCCACCTACTGCAATAATCAGGCATCTGTAATTGCTCCCTGAGAGAGCAACCGTGCTCCTGCTCTCCATGCACAGAAGCGGAAGAGGTCCCATTCTTGCCTGTAAACGTCTCAGTCCAGACAAATGAGCAGCGGGTGCTCAGGAGAGCACATGTACATCATGAGCCAGAATAGCTTCAGTTACAACGCTGGCCTGAAATTGGTATGATTTGTTGTTTGCTGTATGTTTTGATATCATGGCTTGGCTTCCCATCTGATTAATGCTGGTGTAGAACTGGAGCCAGCCAGTGGAAGTCCCACCAGACTCTCAGCAGAATGATTGGCATATATGAGACCTAAAACTTGAACTATGTTCATTTTTAAAATGGTTAGTCTGCTTAAATCTGTAAGGTATTTTCTCTACTTTCTCGTAGAAAATAGTCAAATGATACCATTTTTATAGCTGCAAAGACTTGGGCCTTTGTCATCCTGTGTCACAGTCCTCACACACAGCAGGCATGAAAAGAGTAAGCATGAGCTTCCTGACAGAGCACAGAGTTTAATTTATCTATGCCACCTCCTTAATTTGAGAGAACAATGCTGAAAACCTACTTTATTTACGCCTACACTATGTCAGGCGCACGAACAGAACTTTAGTCTTTTTAAAACTAGAATAACAGATCATTTCATTACTCCTTCAGACACTTAGACACCACTCATAAAGCACATTGTACTATTGAAAGTTTCTGCATATGCTTACAGTATGAATATAAATGCATCTTAATGCATGGCTTTTTTCCTTTTGGAAATACTTTCTTTTCTGCAAATAGGACACTGCCAATGAATTCACCACAGAATTAACTAAAAATGCTTTCTGAAAGTCCAAGTATGGGAGTCATGCCAGGTTACGCTCAATCCCGTCAAGCGACTCTTCTGAATGACTGGCTTGTGTTAACCCAGAGGGGGAAGTAGTACTAGCAAGACCAAGGTTTTATAGGTATTCATAAAAGATTATGCAAGTGATAGTTTTGCCTTTAGGTCAACATTAGGCAGGAACCTGAAATGCATCCAAAAGCAGACACCTGCATTTCTTTTGTCTATTACAGTATTATTTTAGGAGTATAATCCTGAGAAAACCATTAGAATCCACATAATGCAAATGATCAGTTCTCTCTTCCCTTTCAACAAATCAGAAAACTGGCCCCTTGGACAGCTTCCCATATATCCTCAGAATTTCCTTTCTTTCAGCTTTTTACTGCGTCTCCAACTTTGTTCGTCCTAAACTAATAGCAGTATTTCATATACCTGTTACTGGACTAGAAATAAATGTGGAATAGGCTAAAGCTTTTTGTCATTACAGGGTCATTTCCTTTTCTTCAGCAGTATGACCTCTTGCAATCACATCATGTGAGGATGTATTCATGTCCTCAGATGAGGACATATTCATATTCATGTCAGTCATCTCTGCTCTCGAACAAGAATCTCTAAGTCAGTCAATAAGACTAGAAAACAGTATCTAAAATTTTCTTTCCATCTTAATGCCAGGCTTCCCACATTAACATTCTGACCATAACAATTTTGAAGGACTGATCAAGCTCCATCCCAGATTTCTTGGCTGCTCTACTACCTCTGCTCTGCTAGAACTGCTACCTGGGGTCTACCTGTACCCGCTGCTATCCTCCCTTTAAATGGTCCTAACCCAGTGATCCCCATTTCATAGCTCACCAATAACACATGGTCTGCAAGATATATATTGCAATGTGAATTTAAATGTTAAAAATGAGGCTGACAGGAAGAGCAAAGTTTGGAGTTATCTGAAATACGTTAGTTGCAGAGATTCATTGTTTATGGACTGCAATAATTAGAGATCAATGCCTTAAAAGTCTTGCACTTTTTTACATGTGACTCAGGCTTGTGTATTATTTTCTACCACACTTCTCTAGCTGTCAGACTGAACTGTCCAATATTACCCTGGAGACAGCCTACCAAGTTCATTAGCAGGGAGAACAGTGGCAAGCTGCTCTGTAAGAACACCAAGGCTGCGTGCACTCCTGACTTTGCAGCTGCTTCTGTGGATGTGTCTCTTGAAAGCTGCTGAATGTTCCTCCTCGTTCTGCAGAGTTGGTATAGATTATCTTTTTTATCTCTCTCTGCATTAAAGTCACCAGAGGTCAACTCTCATTTACTGCTCATTACTCAAGTTCTCTCTCAAAACGTAAGTCGGGGGGGTTTATTGGATTTAAAGTACATCAGCTGAAGCACACTGCTCAGCAATGGTGTCTTCCAGTAACTCAGAAAAAGATAGGTCCTACTGTATATCAGTTGTTTAAAGACACCATTGTTATACTTGCCTTATCTCTTCTGCATACATACATCTTCATCCAGTGCTCAAAGGCTTATTTCTTGTTCAGTCTGTTTTTTCCTCCTGACATTTTAGCAGACATTTTGAGATTCATGATGGAGCACAATTGTTTAGACTACTGCTTCTTCAATGCTTTAAGCATGCTAACATTTTTTTTCACATATTATTGTTACCTAAGCTGCTTTTGTCCCTTTTCAAGTCCATTCAGTCAATGGCTTTCTCAAACTAGAAGCCAGCACAAACATTTAAGTTGCTCTTCACAGTATACACTACGGATGAACTGGGACAACTGCAGAGCATATAGGAAAGGTACCCATCTGAGTGTAACATGGCCAGCATGTTTTCTGCGTCCTCCTTTTCACTATATTTTGGTATCTTTTGATACAGATTTCTTACACTGTTTATGAAGGAGAGGTTAATTGGGAGACAAATACACAGCTAGCATAAAAACACAGTGTGCATATAAAAATTAAAGTCATGTCATAGACTACAGTGCAGGTTTTCACTATAGATACATATTGGTGATTTACAAATAAAATATGTAGTGTCTCCAAAGAGACTAGAAATAACTGTTTAATGCTGGCAAATACTGTTTCTTTGTTTTACCACACTTAAGAATATTTTAACCTTTAAAATCTGCAGAATGAACAGAAATTCCCTCAAAATGCTCCATTTATTAGGAAACAGAGAAGAATTCAGAAAAGACAGGAAGAAATTGATAGTCCAGTTCCAACTCACACTGGCCTGCAACAATTATAGCTGCAATGCAAAAAGCAACTGGCAACTTGGGCCCACAGAATTTTTCATGAATCAGACCAGGATACAGCATTAACTATATCACATATGTCTAAACATCAATATTACAGTAGCTTAGAATCTACTTTGTTCACTGTCTTTGCTTATACAGTCACGTCATAACTGTTACAGTACCTGCAACATCACATACTTCATGTTACAATAGCAATTTTAACCTTATATGTATAAATCATGCAAATGTTATTTTTGTCCTTTACTTGCCAAAATTCTTATTAAAGTCGCAGAAGTACATAACCAGAAAAATCAACGTATTGTGTCAGATTCTGCACTCAGTTGTATGGGCTTGGTAACAGGCATTATTATCCCGTAAGTTATCAGAGTAGTACTGTTACCTTACTAATGGCTAAACAAAGTTCCTCTGTAGTATAACACTCAATATTTCAGAGCACTAGTAACTACCTAAAGGCTCCACTAAAATACTGACAGGTTACTTTTAAAAAGCCCAGCTTTTAATTCTGTAGCCAGAAAACTAAAAGCTCAATGATACATTAGACAACATATTCACTGTGCATTGTTTTGTTGACAGGACTGTACATTATCTGAAAACAATGAACATATCAGTACCATAAACTTGAATAAAAGAGCTGAAGGAGGAAAAATGCCGAAATGTGGGTTTGACCTCTCCTAGGATCACATGGCTATAGTTTTAATAGATGGAACTAGAAATAATTGCATTTTGAGGCCAGGAAATAAAAATGCTACCCACGAAATGGATGGTAAGTCACAAGATGATAACCAAATAATTTACATTGTTCTCAAAGTTCATCTACAAATGCAAATAGCAGAGGACAAAGAAATATCAATAAAACCAACCTTCAAAATGTATGAAAGAAAACTTCAGTGCTTTTTCTGTAGCTCTGGATACAGCATCCATTTGTAGTATATTCCTAGTATTTAGGAGTATGATTAAGATTTGCATGTATAGGTTCAATCCAAGGCTCACTTAAGTCAATAAGAATTTTTTCTTCAGTTATAGTACTCTAGGGATTTTGCCCTGGGTTAAGGAAGATATTTTCTGGATAGCTAAATGCCTTCTACAACAGCAAGGCATGATAAAGACTTATTACTGTGCAGACAGTGTGAAAGTGTGTATTTGTGTGTTATACAAGATGAGGTGTTATTTTCCCTGCCCTGCAAGCCATGAAGCAGCACAGGATCTTTATATATCAGGTACTGTCAACAAATGCAAATAAAATCTGCCAAACTGTATTGCAGTTTATCTCATCTGTATGGAACACCTTCTCTTTAGTAAAAATATTACCTTGTCATAAAGCAGACTGCAATCATACTATCCTTCTCTATATATTTGTACACCTACATACAGAAATGAGAGGAAGCGAAGCAAGAAATAATTACTACTTCACAGCGGTATCACTTAAAAATATTGGGCGACAATACTCTTAAAAGCATCATGATTCAGGAACTGTGTAAGTCAATAAAAAAAAATCCAATTGGCATGAAAAGGTCAAAAGCCATTGGACTTGCTCTGAACTGTCAGAAAATAGCATATCGAATTGAAGCCACAGGAGAGCACTGACAGGCAAAACTTAGTGCTCTCAGATGTAATTTGGCCAGGACATCAAGATTATCATTCCATCACTTAAAAACTGGTCTGGTGCAGCTAAAAGCTAAAAGTGTACTGCACTCAGTTGTTTATTTGTATGGGAATTACAGCCTCACCAGAATTTTACAATATGCAGAATCTGTGTCCTTTCACTTTTGATAATTTGTGGATTTTTTCTAAACAAAGGAAGATAAAGGTAACAAAAAGTAACGCTACAAACTATGGCAATTTCAATGAGCTTAAATTCAAACCTAGGTTTATTCATAAAAATCTGAAGTCTCCTTCCCATGACATAATTAGCACAGATGAAAAAATCCCTAAACAAACTAGTAAAAACCTACCACAGCTGTGAAAGGCAACAGTGAGAAAAAGGTGATAAAAACAGAAACAAAATCTGCAACTTTTCCAATCTGTATATCAATCAGCCAGCCTCCATTTCATACACAATCTGTGCTGAATCACAGTTTTGCAAAATTCTGTTTTGAATGAAAAATGCTTCTCTTCACAATACCTGTGTGAGTTTTGGAAGGAAAGTCACACAATAGACCAGATTGCCTCCTGGGGAGTAAAGAACATAGAAGAAGGAAAGTGCTTTGTAATTATATCAAAGCAAGGATGCGTAAACAGCAGTCCCTTGCCTGGTTAGCCACGCAAATTTTCACTGAGAGGAGCAAGCAGCGGCAAGAGCGGCAGTGCAGGTGACTGTTCCAGGGTAGCAACACAGGCTGCAAAGCACCCCTATGGCCTGCTTCTAGCTGGAAGAGGAAATGCTAGAAAAGCACCCTCATCTGCTGTTTCTGGCCACCCAGTGCGGCAGACTGCCCGTAATAGTCACAACTGCCTGATATGTGAAAGATTTACTTTACGCATAAGATAGAGGAGAGGCAGCAGAGCAAGAAATGTGACAGACATGAGGAGTTTGGAAGATGACTTGATACTAGAAACACAATCCTCAAAGAGAGAATAATATGACAATTACAGTAAATCAGGGAGTTTTGAAAACAAATGATCATTTAACTTGAATATTGACATACCTGTATATATAAATATACGTATAAATATATGTACAGCTACATTCATGTAGATGAGTGCTATACTTCATCACAAAATATAGCTTTATGATAACATGTCTTATGTTTAATAGACCTGTACTTAGAATATTAACATAGACATCTAAGTGTTTCCAGTCTTGGGAAAAAGCTACAATAACATTAACAAGGATCAGAGCAAAAAGACATACGATTTATTTGAATATAAGGTTTCAGCTAGCAATTATTCTAGGCAAAATTACATAGAACAGAACAGAAAACTGTACACATTCCAAAATAAAAAAGTTTGCATATGCACATCCCAGCAAGGTGACATGAATGTGGAATTCATAAAATAAATAGTTGATATATTACACTTGTTACCTCTCCATTTCAGACATGTATAGAGTATATCCCAATAGGTAACATCACTCAACAGAACTGATCACCTCTCTTACCTTCAGTTTCATATTCACACTGCTTCCATCAAAAAGAGGATGGGTTATGTTTCAGAGGAGGAGCCCTTTCTGCCACCCAACTGGGATGAGAGCTAAGACACTTGGGGTATGATCAAATTCAGTATGCTGCAGTCCCTTGAAGCGTATTCCCCGCCCCGACCTGAGAGTTGCATTTGAGACAAAATTTCCCAGTGAACTCCCTTTTGTGGTAAACTCCCCGAACTGCCTTTCTAGCTTATGTTCACAAAGTCCTGAAAAAGTAAAGATTTCAAGACGACTGTCTCCTTGGGTTTTCTGTAAAGTGGGGAGCATACACAAAGAGCAGTGGTAGCTTTTAATTTTACTAACCTTCAAATGCATTCCCTTATTTTGAAATAAAGATTGTAGTGCATATGAAAAGAACAGAAACTTCTTGAGTCAGAAAATCTGTCTCTTCATTGTATATGCAGCTTCCTAAAAGGAGAAAAATCACTTTAATCCAATGAGACATTTAAGAAGGCTTTTACGATTTACATTAGTTGCTTCTCCTGCTAGCTATTCTTTAGCTACTGTAATTATTATGTCAATAAATGTTAATGCTATCATGAAAAAACACACTCAAGTCCATTTCAAAGGTAATGTTGGGGTTTTTCCCATAACATCTGCCAATGTTTGTGTAGATAAGTTTGAGTTAAAGTCACAGTGGAAAGGATATTACTATTATCATTACTATTTTAAAATTCTCAACATAACAAAGTCACCTACAAAATAGATTGGGAAATAACATCCAAAAAAGAAAATAAGAATGACTGAGAATTCTTCAGACATTCCCTACAATGGAGCAAAATACACTTTTTCAGAGTGCTGCACTGGCCATCAGGACCTCTTTTACAGTGTTATGAAGGGCTCCGCTTCTCAGAATTTTATCTATATTTTATGGAATGGGTAGAGGAACTCAGACCATTCAGCACGTCACTTCTTTTTCAAGCCATTTCCAAAATGTGTTCAATATATCTTAGATTACAAGGTTTGGGAAAAGGCTAAAATGCTTCAAGAAAAGGCTCCTAGATATCTAGAACCTGAGTTCCCAGCTAAGGAAAATACTACTCAGTGTGGATAGCTTCTGTATCATGGTCTAGGAGTCCTATTTGTAATTTTTTTTTTTTCTGCGTGGAGGGTATCAGTGGAGAGTAGCAACAAGTAGATGTGGAAATGCTTGCCTGGGGATGATTTAGTGAAACAAAGACTGATTTAACAGCATCTTTCTCCTGCCAATCTTTAACATAGCTGAGCAGGGAACTCCCTTCCATATAGGACTATGCCTGCTGCAATTTTCATTTATTTTGCAATCCCTTTTCTGTTGGAAACCTTTGGCTGCTTAAACTTTTCCTCAGAACCAGAGGACACTCAAAACCACCTTCCCACATCCTCATTAGCTCCTGAATCTCACTCTTGTCCCACTCTCCACCTCAATTCCCTTACTCAACTTAAAATGATGTCTTTATTTAAAATAATAAAAAAAAAAAAACAACCCTCCAACATTGTTTTGAAACCTGCTTTCATGCCAGGAACATCACCATAATTTATTTACTCCACTTAAACAGTAAAACAGAAAATACGACTGTCTTTCCATGATCTTACATTTTGCTTTCAAATTTCCATTTTTCTTCTTTGTTTTCTCCCTGGATTTCATTTCTACCACATACCCAAGTGTAATAAGGCATAGCCAGGACTGAAGAACCACTCAGACCTACAAAGAAGGAAATGGGTTTAGTAAACAGCACCAACTCCATATGCCAGAGACCCAGCAGTCTACAGCCTACCCACAGCTTTGCCACTGACTTACTGTGTGAGCTTAGTCAAGTCACCCAATCTCTTGGTTTCCCAGCTGTCCTTTGGAAAGCACTATTTAACCCTTAAATAAAAACTGCTGCAGATGCACATTAATTTACATGCTTTATTTTAATACATAGCTCTCTTAAAAACTTACACAAATGCATGACAGCATAGACTCCAGTCATCGTGGAGAATAAAGAGCTCTCCACTGTGGAAAAGCTGAGTTTGGTTTCTGATCATCCTACTTGCATGTTAGAAACATCAGCACTTATTCAAAAAAAGGAAAATGGAAAAAAAGCCCTAAGGTAAGAATCTCTGCTGGTTTAGGAGGTTTTATTTAACTTATACATTCTCCACCCCCCTTCCCTCAAACCTAATCAGCATGTCCTATATTTAAGACGGAAAATGTAATTTTAGGCAAACAATTTAAATTGGTCATATAGAACCTAGAGCTATCAGTTTTGTTGAAGCCCCAGGTGAATGGCACTTCAGCTCTATCAAAATCAACTCCAGCAGTGAACACCAATTCTCTCAAGGTTATTTCGTATCTGTAATGTAACCCAAATCCATCAATTATATAAAATCCTTTGGGTTAAAAAGATGTAATAAATTGTCCTAGCTCTAAGAAGATGAGTTTGATGAACCTGTCAGTATTACTAGCACTTATAAGCTGTGAATATTCTGACACATCCTGATACTCAGAACATGCCACTAACGGCTCAAGCTTTAGCAGTAAATGCACGGTAACTATGGGACCTTCCACTGAGTACTCCCAGCCAAGGCAAATGTTTAATTCCTTCATTATCTTTGCTACTGTGCAGCCCAAGCAATAGCCCAATTCTCAAACCATGAGATTTGGGAAGTAATGCATACATGTGCTGAGAAGACTGTATTTTCATATAGCTCATTGTTGCAGGACACAGATTAATTTAAATCCAGTGTTTTTAGAATTTTGCAATGTATTCAAAGTGTTATGGTGCACTATTTTTTTTTTCTAAAGCAGTCCAGCCAACAGCCAAGGTCTTCAATATCATCTGCCCCATGGCCTATTTAATAGCAAGGCAGAATTAACATCTGAGTGGAGGGATCTCTAACAAGGGAATCTGAGTATTAGAGCAGCTTGGCCAGAATTCTGAAAGGCTGTTCAGGAGGGTGGTATGAAAAATGAAGTTCCTTTTTTGTGTTACTCTCTCCTAAGGGGAAAAAAGAAATAAGGTCTCATCCTGCCCTACTGGCTCAGGGACATACCAGATAAAGACCAGAGGGAAATCAGTCAATAGGACAGAAATCTTCCCCAGAAGATCCTGTTTGCATATTATTATTATTTAAACACTAATTCAGTCTAGTTTTGTAAGCTTCCTCACCCTTTGGTCCCCAACAATTTCTGTACCCTTTCACCAATTCAAATTATGTTGAGATGAGGATCTCAAATACATTAAAATAGCTGTAAATTTGGTAAAATGCAATAGCATAGAAGAGAGAAAGAAACTCTGAAGTGCCTCTGCTGGCAGACAGGCTACAAAA
Source organism: Aquila spilogaster (assembly GCA_024606505.1). Taxonomy (NCBI): domain Eukaryota; kingdom Metazoa; phylum Chordata; class Aves; order Accipitriformes; family Accipitridae; genus Aquila; species Aquila spilogaster. The sequence goes on along the minus strand of JANHGO010004352.1, from coordinate 14,344 downwards.
TTAGTTCATCCCTTTTAGATACAAAAGGATACACACAACAGACTCACCTTGGGATATAAACCCATAGGAAGCCAAGCTTCAGACTTTCCACTCCTTACAAAGCAACTGGGTTCTTTTGCAAATTGCTAAACTTACCATGCTTCTTTCAAGCTGTCCCAAATCTCTGCAGCAATACTGCTTGCAGAGACTGCTCAAGAAAGCACAGACCCTTCTCACACCAGCGCTGCCTAAATGCTAACCTATTTTGGGGGCGGCATTCCAGTTTCAGAGTAAGTTCACGTACATCCTGCCCATTTCCCCAGGTAGTCTAGTGTTTTGCTAAGTCGGGGAATCAAGCTGTCTCCTACCACGGAATCAAGGTTATTTCACTAAGAGAAATACTCCCATATAATACTGATCATCTTTTTTTAATTTCTTGCCCAAGCTGACGCAGCTCCCAGCCTCCACCTGAAACCTTTTCTTGTCCATATGCATTAACAGTTTGACTGTTTGCTCTTTATTAATTTCTCCTCATAAAACACAATATTTTTGTCAGCTGAAATAATGATCTCCTGAGGTACTTGGCCCCAGACCTGTAAACTGTTAACACAAATTTGATTAAGGGACAGTCATTCTAGTGGGCTCAGTGGAGCCTTTGACATGGGTAAAGGCTTTCAGGGGGCAGGTTTTCAGGGGCAGGTTTTGATTTGCAATTTATAGAGACACTGGAGGATTCCTATGCGTGTTCAATTCTTTCATAATATATGACTCTCTTTCATAATTTCCCAGTGAGATTCTTTGTCTCTTTGTTTCCTTTCCTTTAAATTCTTTGCACTGCCTTCATCGCTTGAATTCCCTTTCCTCACACAATTAATTCCCTCCATTTGGATATTTCACTCCTTCCTAACATGGACTCTGCCTCCAAAGCTAAGGGTAGTTAAATAAAGATTATATGAACAGATTTGTCCAGGACACATTGCTCTTTAGAGGACAGGTGGAGGAGACATTTGTGCTTTAATATAATAGTAAATACACACAAGGCAGTGCTCCCGGCAGCACAGCTACACGTAACAGCAGATTGCTGGCAAATGACAGATACGCTTTACCCTGAATCCTCAGTGGGGAGCTCAAATCTGTATTTTTTAAACCCATCTGGAGTATTCAGTACCCTTGGTACAATGAAGCCAACACAGGAAAAATGAGGAAAATGTGGGGTTTCTCTCCCTCTCTCTCTTTCTCTCTCTTTCCTTTCTCCCTAAAATTTCCAGCTCCCAATTAATTATAGATATCTGCTCCTCACAATGACATATGACTTTTTTTTTTTTTCCATTGGAAACATTTTGGCTTAATTACTTCTGACATTTCAGTCAGCACACTGTGAGCTTGCTCACGATTTTGCAGCATTTAAATAAATAAATGAGCAAACAAATAAATAAATAAATAGCCTATGTCCCCAGCAGCTAACATAGTTTATTCAACTATGTGGTAACACAGACCACAATGGGCAAAACATCATGAAAAACCAGTTCAACCAGCAGTGGAAGAACAAGCAGACAGAATCTCTACCTTATTTACCATAAGACATCTCTCACCCCAACCCACGCAAACAGATTTTAAAGGAAGTACCTTCATACCCTCACGTTTCTGTTCAGTAAGGAAAAACATAAATTTAGAGGAAGGAAAGGAGACTGAGGTAGGGAACCAAATTAATGGCCCAACTTTTTTTCTTTAAAGAGAGAGAGAGAGAGAGAGAGATGTTCCCCTGACCACTATCAGCCCAGGAGGGCTGCTGAGGCCAGTGTGATGAAAGGTCTAAGGTAAGTGAAAGGGACAGTGGTGAATTTGTGGTGGTTTGTGCAGCCACAGGATTGTGGAAATCAGCAGTAAGAAATGTGGATAATGGCACAAGCAGCTGCCCGAGGGAGGCTCAGGGAAAAAGGATTAATGACCGTTGAGACCTGCTCCCCTTCCACTCCTTCCCTGAAATGCCAAACCGCTGAGCCAGTTATCAATCAAGAATGTGAAATACGTTGGTGGATTGATTGGGTTTGATACAGTGGCAGCCAGCTACACTTTTGAATACTCTTTGAAAACAATTTTTACTGTGCAATGCTGGAGAAAGCCAACAAATAATAAACCTGTCAGAGTACTCACCAAGTGCTCGTAAATACTAAAGCTGCTGTAGTGCCTTGCAGCTGCAAATGGGAACCATTCCAAAGCCTGAAAAATTGTCAATACTTAATCGTTGCATCTGATATCAATTCTAATTTAAACTTCTACTCTCTCTTCCCCCACGTCTTATCTTCCCTCAGCAGAAAACGCACGAGTCTTAATAAAGAGCATGCTGATAGCATGCCTTTCCTTTCAGTGGGAAAGGCATAGGGTTTTTTTCAGCCACACTCTTTTGCTCCTGTAATTTATTCTGTTCTTCTAAGCCCTTTATTCTGAATGGCCATTTGAGGTTCAAAGTTGCATGTTTTTAAATGGGAGAATGAGGCTATATAATAACCAAAGACAACTTGGCCCACTCTCTAGCCTTTACTCAGGCAAAACTGAGTCAGTGGGATTTTGCTTGACCAAAAGCAGATTAGAAGCTCAGAATCACAGCATTTCATGTCACCTTTGCAACAGAGAAAGCAGGAAGAAGTTTTCACTTCATATCAATGGGTTGTCCTCCCACATCTGCAATGGACAAAGGACTACAAAAAATAGACCTTGATATCTTTAGAGACCTGAGCCTGTACAGCAGATGTCTGGTTTTGCAGTACTTTTGATCTTACACTTAGTATACCAGGCCTAATGAAGCCTTGATCATCCAGTTTTAAAAACACCCTTTAAAGAAGTCCTCATCAAACACAGAAGCTGTGGAAAATATGCAGCTTTTTGCCATAGCTCATGGAAGTGTTTTCCATGGTTTGCAGACAGAGCTGTGCCCTTTTGTCTTCCCCTTCACCACATCAGTAGATCCCAACAAAATCTTCATTGAGCCCAACAGAAAGAGGTATTGCTACTATGGCACGTGAAATCTCTCTCAAATAATTTTTCTTTTTTTTACCATGGATGGGTACATCACAGTAGATTAATCCCCCTCTATAGAGATCAAAAGGGCACATTCTGGACTTGAATAAAGATCATATAATTTCAGGTAGTATCTTTGTATTTTTACAGTACTTCCTTTTACAAATGATTCTTCACAATCTTTAAAAATCACAGTTTATGATTCTGGAAAAAAATGCCAGGTTTTGTGAAAACCTATGGAATATATTGCTCAATAACATAAGAAGAACCACACTGTCTCATATGAAAGATCCATCCAACCCAGTCTTCTGTGTCTATCAGTGGCCAACAGTAAACATGCAATGGAGGAGCATGAAGTAAATGCAGCATGATCCTACTCCTCTACATGCTCCTGTCAATCAGCAATGAGTTCCTTAAGGAAATCTGATCCTGTATGCTTTCTTGTAAATTCTGTGTCTGTGTACAAGGCAGTGAGCAACTTCTCTAAACCTTTTCATGGATTTATGATACAATTTCCATACAAATGGGAATTGTCACATGCCAAAAAAAAGGGGGGGGGGGGGGATAAAGAAAAAAAGAAAAAAGAAATGAAGGCTCTTAGCTACACACTGAGCAAGCATGATTTGTAATTCCTAGACAATCTTTTCCTAAGTTTATTCCCCTTTTAATGTTCTTGGTTCTCTTGTTTGGATGATAGATACAGGGTTCTCTCATGCTCTTACCTTCCCTCCCCTTTTTTTCTTCCTTTTTTTTTAAATATCATCACTCTGAAATATCTTGATGACTTTGGTTTGTGTGACACATGGCCAGGAGAAAGTCAGTTCCCTGTGTATATGGATTTGGTTGGAAATGTCAAATATCTCTGCTCCAAAGGCATCACAAGCTTCCACAGTACCACAGTCTGAGTACACAGAAATGCAAAAATGGCAGCAGTGTGTTAGTGCATCAGAGCAGAATATCTTAGCTTGGGACACTGCTACATGTCTCTCCTTGACCTTGATGTAACTGCCATACTTCTTGATTGGCAAAGTCTCTCTAATGTCCCCCAAAGTTCTCATATTCCATCTGTCTGCTGTCTACAGCTTCCTGAAGACCACTCTCCTTCCTCTTGTTTTGGTTTCCATGATTCCTTAAAGATATGTTCAAAGCACAGCTGAGAATTTCAAGAAAACTGGCAAGAAAATGGAAAAAGAACAACATTGGGAACCATTTTGCAAAATCTGATTAATTTTTTCCACTGAAAATTTAAAGGTCAGATAGATCTCATCACTGCCAAGGACATATCAGTGTGTTCAAAACTGTAAATCTAAATAGAAGCAGCAATGTTTGTAATGTGTAATTTTAGAAGTTAAGGAATAATCTTTATCTGGGACACTCCTTGGCTACATGCACTAAATCTGGAATTTGTAGGACAATTTTGCTGTTCTTGTTTCATTTTTAGGCTTAAGGAAACAAAGAGGGGAGAGCATTAAATGAAAACAACAGTTGTCTACATTTTCTTTATATAAAGATAACACAGACAAAATTAATTTCATTTAAAGATGGTGATATCACATTGAGACACACAGTTATTTCAAACAGACAATTATAGGCATGATTATAAAGCATAATCTGCAGTAAATGTAACTACAGAGTGGTGACTAATAGTGCCTGTGTGAATGCATGCAGGCTCACACACAAAGACGTAAATGGACTTTCTATCAAAGACAGAACTTACTTGTTTTCACAAGAAAATCCTGGTGTTATTGTCTTCCCCAATTCCATCTGCAAAGCCAAAAATGAAGATTCTTCAGTACTTCTCCATTACTCCAGACCTACTGGAAAATGTTAGTTGAACGTGCTTCCTTATATCTTGCACCTGTGTTTTAAGTTTTCTTGTGAAAACAAAGTTCATAGAAAACCTTCTGCTTGTCTAAGTATTCCATGTATGCAGGGTTTCCTAGTTTTGTAACCAGGAGACATGAACTAAGCAATAAAAATGCTATTGTCTTATTGTCCTTCAGAAGCAAATTTGAAGATGGAATAATTCTCAAAATTAGTTCATATACTGTTTTGGAACTAGGCTTGATACTATGAACCAGTGATTGTATTTCCTGGAAGAGGCTTCCTAGAAAGGTGGGTGGTCGATGCCCCATGTCTGTCAGTGTTTAAGATGCATTTGGACAACGTTCTTAATAATATGCTTCAACTTTTGGTCAGCCCTGAAGTGATCAGGCAGTTGGACTAGATGATTGCTGTACATCCCTTCCAACAGGAACTATTCTATGTTATGCTAGTCTATGATATTCTACTTGAAACCTTACAAATTCCTTGCTGGCTGTAAAGCTAGTCAAACTTCTCTGTTGTCTTTTTCTTTCCACCTTGGCTAGAAATTCCAAGTGTTGAAACAGGGCTAACAGCAAGGGACCATAAATCTGGATGACCCTCTCTTGAAATGGAGGAGCTTTTGGTCATTGAGGAAATACTGATTTAAGAGAATACCAAGCAATACTAGCACCCAGAAGCTTAACGGGGAAAATAGGAGGTCTTGAGGCTGACCAGGAGTTATTCAGTTAAAAGGTACTGGAAGTATCTCCAATAAATGAAATGTGTTTGAAAGCTTGAAAACTGGTTGTCCGCATATCAGAAGGTAAATGATAAATCTCTGAAACTTGTTATTATTTTAAACATCCAACTTGCAGTGGGCACCTGGAGAGAGGCCTTATGTATTTGAATTTTTAGGCTTGTCAATATTGCTCTGTTGCAATTAATCAAAACTAACTCACTAAGGTATCTTCCTTTCCAGTCATACCACGTGATTTTGCTTTTTAAATCCTTCTGTCTTCTGCCATGTGTAATTTAAACTTCTAAAGTTAAATATAAATTTCTTTGCTTTGCCATCATGTCCAAGAAAATCTGCAGAGCTTTCATCTCCAAATCTTTTTTAAAAAAAAATTCCCATCTTGCCTGCTAAACACGGAGTACCTAAGTGGTGGAGCAAGACACAGTAAGTCAATCTTTCAACCCTTTTCCCATTCAGCTCTTTCTGTAAGGCTTATTTCTTCAATGGTCTCAAGAAAACCTTTAATCATTACAAAAGGACTGGAGGCAAGAGAGACAGTGTTCTCAGTTAACATCATTTCTGGGAAATCGTTGTATAGATTCTTATTTGAATCTCTATGAAGACTTTTACCTAGTGCACATTCTCTATGCTTAATGATTAAACCATAAATAAATAATAGCTAATTTACCATCAGGGGAGTACAGCTCAAACCAGGTACTGTACACCAAAGAGCTTTATCCAATATAGACAAGTACACAGAGACAACCACAAAACGTAAACGCATAACAATGCATACTTTGAAAACATAATTACGTTTATATGACTAGCTGATATAAATTTGATAGTATGCATTTATTATAAATCACCAATTAATAATATATTACCATGAAGCAAATTAAAGTGTGTAGCTCATTAGCTGGAGTATACTGCTGTGCCTCAAAAGACTGCTGATGTTCTGCCATTTCGGTTAATATTTTCAACATACTAGTGAATTACAACTTGATACTCATTCTACTTCACTTCATTGTGTACAGTGGTATGTACATGTATTTGTTTTTCCATATAAGCTTCCTAGGAAAAAAAAAATGAGGTTACTAATGAATGGATATGTCATCATATAATATTAAAATATATTTGTATAAAATATTTTTTTCACCTTTACCTGGACAACTAGTTATAGCATATGGTGAAAAACTGCTAAGTAGTTATAATACATCACAACTACTGCTCAGTATTTGTGCTGGGAAATTGCAAGGCATTAAATGCAAACAGGTCCATTTTTGTAGACTGCAGCATAATTTACCTCACAAGAGGGAGTTTGCACAACCATGAACTTAGTGAATCCCCTGAACATACTTATCTAAAAGAGAAAGAGGAAGGGAGCACAATGGAAAGGTCAGGTACTTCTGTGCAGGTGACACTGCCCCAGCTATAAATCTCAAGATTTATTATTCTGCCTCCTTATCTCACAGAAAGTTTCTTTGCACCATTTTCTGCTCTATCTTCTACATCTTTTTGCCTTGGAGACCTGGGAATTCACACAGAGTCTGGCATCACTGACACAAGAAATCACAGTCATACATCTTGGATGACCACATTAGGATCTCCCAGAGTCTCACACAACCTAACAAGCTTAAGAAACCCTCACAAGTCAGCTGCCTCATTCTAGCCTATGGCAAATCTGAAATAATTCAGCTTTGTTTAGCCTATATGAAAGGAAGTATCTTACTGATAGATTAACTCTGGATATGTAGCACAGATCAAATACTAGGCATTTCCTGTTGTCCACCAAACCCACACATAGTGTCACGACCATAAGCTAAACTGTGCCACAATAAAAAAATCACACAGAAAAAATTATTCTCTACACTTTACTTTTCAATAAGGCGTACCTTAATGAGACACACTTTTTACACAATTACAAAACTGTAGACGTTGTATGATGAAACTTTTTTTCACACAGAAAAAACGCTATTTCTGTGGAACTACATATAAGCCCCCAATACATTAACATTGTCTGACAATACAACGAGAGTGCTTTGCGGGTGGTACTTTCAGAAATAAATATATAAACAACGTCATAAGAACATTTTGTAAGCTTTAAAAGTTTTTGCCGTATCCAAATCATTCATAATGCAGGGTGTAGCATATATTACACTGATCCAAAAATCTTTCTATTCTTTTTTTTCAAGTGCTTAAAAAGAGGAGAAATTTGAATTCCTACTACCGTACCATAACTTTAATGCATCAAAGAAGATGAAAATAAAGCAAGTTTTCTTCATGTCATGGAGGAAATGCTAAAACTCTGTTTTAGCCAAGAGAGATGTTCATTGCTCTGCCATTGTCATAATGTCTTTCATTTGCTTCACATAACTATGAACTATAATACTGCAGAGGATCCATTATAGAAAAAGCAATAGCCAATTGAACAGATGGGAAGAAGAAATGTAACCACAAAGGGAGAGAGTCTAAGCTGTTTGTTCTGTTGCAGTTATGAGCTAATAAACTAGACCTTTATCAGAAATAAGTTCATCAGATTACCAATAACCTGTAAGATAGAAAAATGGCACTACAGATTCACCCTGCATGTTCCCTCTGCCACTGTTTATTTCTCCCATTTTTATTCATCTTTGTCATGTGCTTAGACTGTAGGCCTCCAGGATGTCCTTCCCGGTTTTGGCTGGGACAGCTGACCCCAACTGGCCAAAGGGATATTCCATACCATGTGACATCATGCCCAGTATATAAATTGGGGGAAGTTGGCTGGGGGGAGTGGATCACTGCTCGGGAACTAACCGGGCATTGATCGGTGAGTGGTGAGCAATTGTATTGTGCATCACTTGGTTTGTATATTCCAATTTTTTTTATTATTGTTGTTGTTATTTTATTATTGTTATTACTATCATTATTATTTTTTTCCATTCTGTTCTATTAAACTGTTCTTACCTCAACCCACAAGTTTTACCTTTTTCCTTTCGATTCTCTCCTCCATCCCACTGGGTGGGAGGGAAGCGAGTGAGAAGCCACGTGGTGCTTAGTTGCTGGCTGGGGTTAAACCATGACACAAGAATATTTTTTAACATGAGCATTGTAGGCCCTCTTAAGCACCCCCACACTTAAACAGCACCATTCCCCCTGGAGCCCTTGCTCTTAGACAGTTGCATACACAGAAGAAGGGGCAGCCAGCTGGACAGTGCAGCCAAACCTGCCTGTTTTTTACGAATACAGAGCAGCCAAAGGTTTATGGTTGGACGAAAAAGCACTCTGAGCCAGTGCTATCCTGAGATTACAAAAAAAAGGGAAACTTTGTGTGGCCCCCCATGGAATTGAAGTGATCACCTGATTTTCTGTGGTGAAAAAACAAAGTCTGCTGCACCAGAAGCAACCATGCCAGGAAGCGTGAGAAGCTCTAACCTGGGGATTACCCTGGAGGTTTTGCCAAGAACAGTCTCACATTTTCAGGTTGCCACTTCTATCCACAAGCAATTCCTGAGCATGGGATAATCTGATACTATTGAGTAATAGTTCAATTTTAAACTCCTTTTCTTTGTTTTATCACAATCTGAGCATTATATAGTACAGAATTACGGTTCCCCATACAGTTCTGTAACAGCAAATCTTCTACAATACTACAGATCATTCCTGCATTGTTATTGGGGAAAACAGATTTTTAAATGGGGGAAATAAGAAAATGTTTGCCCTTAAAGTTGCTCGTTAATGATCATCTTCTTGTCATATTAAAATAAGTTACCTCTTTGCTGAACTTGGCATTCAAATGTTGTAAAATGGCTGGTGTAATGATTTGTAAGTATACATGAACACTGCACTCACAGAAAGTATATAAAAGTTTGCACATTTTAATGAGAATGGATAATGCTTCTGTAATTTCTCATCCCTCTTACAATGGTTGTCAAGAGGAAAGGGTAAATATGTGCCATGCTACCTTGTTACAATCAGAGTTTAAATGTTACGTCCTTCCATTTAAAGAACTACTCTATTCTCATCTTCCCAGTGTTCTGTAATTAGGCAAGCTAGCCATTTTTCTTCCACCCTATTTGCAGTTTCACTGATTTATAGGAAAGGAGTAGAGCTGTTTATGACATACGAAATACAGGGCAGGTCACAACTGTGAAGATTATATAGTAATGTTCCATATAGAACATGTAGATTACTAAAATCTTATTTCATAAAGTGTAAGACATGGAAGTATTGCTTGTAAATAAGAGTGAGGCACAACTGCAATTTCAGTCTCAGACAGATTCTAATTTCATTTTTTGATTATTATTTGTGCTACAGTGGTGTAAGGACCTGCTTCCATTCACTGAAGTCATCTTCTCTGAGACCCCATAGCACCTCCATCAAAAATAATAATGCTAACGTGAAGGCAATGGGGGTCTGATCTCCAAACCATTTTGAGACATGTAGGAAACCCTGAAGGGAATAAAAGTTAGGCAAATAAATACTGCATGGGTTACAACAAAAAAAAAACAGAAGGTAGGAAAGTCACAGAAGGGGATAAAGGAAACATTGGCAGAATATGATCTTTCCACCATCTCTTGTTAAATCTGAAATATGTGTCTGGCAGAAAATGTCAAAAATTAGAATACAATAATAGACACTCCAGATTAACAATGTTGTTTTTCTAGTTATGGGCACCTTTTGCCGTTGACAAAAATAAGATGAGGATTCCTCCAGGAACTCTAATGTGATTAAAATGCCAGGAAACAGCAATATACCTTGCTGAAATCAGACTGGAAGTAAAGAAATGCTATGCATCATTTTTATAGTTTTATAAAAAGCTTTTTTGTAAATAAGGACCAATTCCACAGTGAATGGTGCATAAGTGTTTTATCTGTAAAGTAGAAGAGACTTATAGATAAGAAGAGCTGATGATATGGCATTGTTATGGTGTGTGAATAAAATGGCAAACTTACATATTCAAAATATCACTTTGTTTCCATTATTATGTGGATGCTCTATATAAACATTAAAGTTAGCTTTATTTGTTTGCTTAAGCATGTATTTATTCTTTATGCAATGTGCCTCTGCAAACCACTTCTTCTTCCTCATATAACTCCCACCTGAAACATTAGATTTTCTCAATCTCATAATAAATTTCTGGGGTTGACGCTAACTTTTTAAGGCTAGAAAGAAAAGGAATAGTTTTCCATATTTTTTATAAGATTGAAACGTGGTTTACAGTATGGGGCAAATACTGTTTCTGTGCAAATGAACTTCAGAAAGGTTCAGAACTATAGTTTAGTCCATTTAGGCACTCAAAATTCCAAACGTTCATCCAAACATATGAAAACAGTGAAGTTACAAAATTGAGCTGGAAATTTCACAAGCTTTTTGAGAATTATTTCATATTCTTCCTCCTATTTGACCCAAAATACAAGTGCTCTCAACATTTTTCAGCACCTATGAACATTGTCTTGATTAGAGACATAGAATACAAGCTCCATAAAACTGAAAAATAATAGGATATGATGAAGGGGCAATTAGTTGACGTTTTTCAAATGCTTTTAAAATAGTTCATGTTACTACTTCTTTCGTCCAAATACATTCACACAAATCACTACCATTTTACTTTGTCTTGGCACTATTACATAACATGCTCAAGAGTTTTTATAAAAGAGTAGCTACTAATTTACTCTGAAGCATTCAATTCACATGAACAAACTAATAATAATAAAGTAGCAAAAGGTACCTAGTTTCTTGTCGGTGGAAAATGATGCTGCTTTTTTGATTGAGTGAGAGACACGGGGAAACTGCATATGCTCTCTGATCCAGCATGGACAAGCATGTGGTTTCAGCAGTTTCCCAAGAGTTCCTTGAGTTTTAGTGTGATATGCATTAATGGAATACGCTGAAATTCTCATCTTCTGTTGCATTGTCTGCTTCTCCAGTACATCAAAGGCAAGGATACATCAAATGGGTAGACTGCTTTGCCAGAGATGAGCAGGTTAAGTCAAAGCAAAAGAAAATTAAGTGCAGGTCTTGTAAAAAAAACCTTAAGTTCACAAGGCACTCCTGATGTATAGGTCATACAGCCAAGCTGTTTTCTTCCTGGTATTTTTATTTTTGGCAAATTTTAATGCAAGATACAAGTAAAATACCTCAGCCTTCATTTCAGCTGACACAGTTGGCTAGCTTGAGCAGTTCATAATTGTCAACTCCAAACACTAACTTTCCACCAAAAATTGTTTTACAATGATCAGAATTTGCTCATTTTGAGTTTGACCATTTCTAAACTTACCTATTTGTGCTTCAAGTACCAAATAGCAATAGCTATGCTGTATCTCCCCTATATTCTACTGGGGTTTATGCAAATTTATTTCTGACTAAGCAAGATGGTTTTCAGGCCTGAAGAAACAGGAAGGACATGTCAAAACCACACAACAGAACACAGTGCTGAGACATCCACGCAAACAGCAGTTGCGTTCATGCCAGAATAGCAAGATGTGCCTGCTTATTAGCAGAGGCAAAGTGTTGCCTTGATATATTTATTCATGTTTGGGATCTGAGCTGGCACCTTCTCTAAGCAGTGCAGTGTCATGCAGATGTACGAGTTTAAAATGGCACAGATCACCAATGGCTCTGGAATATCTCTTGTCTGATGTGCACATGCCCACAGATTTCACAAATCTTACAGCCTAAGGAAACAATACAAAACCAAAGGATGAATGCTTACTTAACATTTTATTGTTCAAACTAGTTTTCAAGAAAATAAAGTTTTGTGCCATTCTTTGATGAGTCTGGTATGCCAGCTATCTTAGATCCAATCTGTACAAAAGGATAGCAACTAAGGTTAACTATTAAGTACAAATAGCTACAGATCCAGTTTGGTCTGAATAAACACAATGTAAGAGAGACAACACTACTCTAAACAGACATTACTACAACTTATCACCTACAGTTTTTCTTTTCCTGGCAATCACAAACACATACCTCTTACTATTTACATGAGAACCGTTCTTACTTGGATCACAGGAAGATAGGAATTAGAAATCACCTCTTTCAACTCTCAAATTAGTTATCTTCTCCTACAAGTCTACGAACTGAATGTTCAGTTTTCTCCTCAAGTTTTCAAAAGGCCCTGTTGAGTAAGCTACACTGCCGTATGTCTGAGAGTTTTAAAAATTGCTTTGTTCTCTTTGCCTGCAGAACTCCTCACACACGTCTGCTCAGATGATCTCATTCATGGATTTTTATTTTCCCTCCTGCAAGAGGAGACCCAGTGACTAACTTTCCTTCAAATTCCTCTGTGAAGAGGTGCCTAAGCAGTCTTTATCTTTCCTCAAACCCTGTTCACTAAACCAATGGCTCCCCCATTTTTATTTGCCTATTTTATGCTTAGTCTACTAATTTCATGATCAGACATATGCCTATAGATTGTAATCATTCCTCAGGCTTCTTTTTAAAGGATGATAGTCTGCAATGACCAGGCTGGACTGAAGTGTCAGTAAGCACCCTGCACAACTAGACATCTGCATATTTCACCAGGGCTCTTGAAACTGGACTCAAATTAATAGAACCCTTTCTTTACATCAGGCTTTTACTGCTTCCCACCAGAGGTTAACTAAAATCACAAGACTAGCCTTACACATGTTATTTCAGGATTCCTGAAATCCATACAAATGAAGAATTACAGAACAGCAGTAACAATGACTCCGTTTATAAGAAAAACAAAAAATACTTTTTTTCACAAACCGCAAAAAGCTTTTGATTGATGTGTGGCAAGCAACACTGACAATTTGGTTCGGTTCCTGATTTAGCCTAAGCAGGCCTTTATCTTTAGTCTTGGTAAAACAAAAATGATTACTGCTAACACTAACAGATACTTTTGTTACTCAGCTCAGCAAGAAAGCTACAAATTCAGTGAACAGAATGAAGTCTGATTTACTGGAAACCTATAACCCCCTAACATCCGTGTTTTGTAACATGTTCATCATTGCAGCATGCAAGGTTCCAACACACTCCAATTAAAGTGAACACAAAAAGAAGCCCATACATTTCTCACATCTTTCCCAAAACAGCTTTTTATTTACTTTACTTTATGTTACTCTGTTTTGACAATGCTGCTTTGGGAATGCCAAGGTGAAGAAAAAGGTTTGATTTTCCACTGTAAAGGCAATGAGGTTTGTACTCACTGACCTCACTGGAAGTAGACTGAACATGAAAAAACTTGTAAGAAGGCCCTCTATCCTGAAATTACTAATATGATTTTAAGCTTTATTTTATTCCTTGATAATGCTACATGTGGTACATGGTCTTCAAGTGTGAAGAACTTGGAGCATAAAGATAAGACTCAGAGAACTTGAAGCGTAGAGATCAAAAAGACCTCAATGCTTTTCCAGAAGAGTAACAAAACATGGTACTAGCACTCAGTATCTGCCATAGCAGAGTACTTAGATATCTAATTGTTTTGTAAACACGGAAATTTTTACTCAACATAATACATCAAAGATTATTTGCCAAAGCCTTGCTGGGATTATCAGAATATTGTGGCAAAACTGCTGCTGCTGTCTCTGCTGTACTTCTTCAGTAACTGCAGAACTTCCCAAGCAAGTAGCTTGCTACTTAATCCAGCATTGCATTTGTAAAAGGAAGAATTAAAGCAGAAACAAATCTACAACTAACATCAGCTTGTGTCTTTTTCCTCCTCTGTAGCCTAAATAAATAATCTACCCCTGTGTTTTCAGATTCTAAGATAGGAACAACATCACCAATCCTGGGTTTCTCAAAAAGTCTGAAAACAACTTTGTACTGTGTGGTGAAATAGTTTTGTTCACAACTCAGAGA
>JANHGO010004351.1:0-25198 GCA_024606505.1 Aquila spilogaster | reverse complement strand
TGGCACTGTTGTGACTCACTCCGACCAGGGAGGAGCAGGAGGGGTTGTTTTTACATGTACAGTCCACCTGCTACTTCTGATCTCTAATTGAGGCTCTTCCCCCTACAGGCAGAATCCCTTAGAAATACATGAGCTCAGTTTTTGTGTGTTTGGGTAGAATTTATACATCTGCCAAGTAGATTTTAAATGCATCAAACAGGGTGTTAGCATTTTACACTTAAATTTACCTCACTGCAGGATCTTTGGCCTGGTTCAGTGATGTAAGTTACTAGTAAGGCTGTTAAATTTAACTCCATCAGATTTTAAAGTTGCCAGATGAATCCTCAAGTAACATAGGTACCTTATATGGCAAATGTACCCCTGAATTCCAGTCTTCAGGAATGGCTCTTCAGGTGGCTGGGATGTTTGAATCACCCTGGACTTGGGGGTGAATTACCCAAACTTCCATGTGTCTGACAGTGATGTAAAACTTCTTCTTCATCTGTGTTGTTCTGCAAAAGAAACTGTTGCTCACACCTTGTACTATGCCTGTAAGAAGTACAAGACAATGAGGAATCAGACTCTATATATTGATCTGCTTAATAAACTTAATTTGGGGAATTGATTCAGAAATCTCATTTATTTTTCTCAAAAGTGAGTGGAACAGTTTTTCCCACTGCTTGTTAAGTGCAGGTTCAGATTGAAGGGATGGAGTAATATATTTAATGAGTTTAAAATGCAGTTTAAGCAGTTCCCTTGTCCTCTATTGTTTTTTATTGCTCTTTCTGTGGGACTTAATGACCTCTTGATTTTTTTTTTTTCTATGAAAAGCATCTTTTTAACCTGATCACATGCACTCTTAAAATAGAAAGTGAGAATGGGAAGATGATTTGTGCTAGAGACTGCTGCAGGAAGTGCCATTTAAATTCCAGGTGATTAGGAGGAGAGCAAAGGAATTCAAGTAGGAAACCTGAAAAAAGGCTTGAAAAAAATTTAAAAGGCAGTGTAGAAAGTGAGGGAAAGAGTGTATGAGAGTTGGGATTCATATGCAGAGAGAAACATTTACTGACTGAAATGGCTGCTATGGAAGTGAAATGTGTATACACATGAAAGAGCATTTAAGCTGTCTTTCTCAAAATGTAGCATGCAGTGTCACTGAAGATACCAAAAAAGTAATTCCAGAAGTTTTACATTATCTTCCTTCAGTAACTATATTGCTTCCACTTTTTCTAATTCTTTTTAAATAAACAGTTCAAGAGCTCCATCTTCGGGTTTAAGTTATTATTGTAAAAAGTATTACTTTCCTTTTGCATTAATTAAGTAGTGCCTAAACATCCCATAAAGTTATGTATATCTGCTCATACCTTGTCAGTTTGCACTGCTTAACTTTTCTAGATGCATTTCTTCAGTTGCCTTTTGATAAACTTTGAATACTTTCTGTATAAGATCATTGTTTTCAGTTTTTCGTTCATGAATTTATTTGGTTTTGGTGGATTATGTTTTTCCTTTCCAATTATGGTCCATAAATCAGCTTGACAGTTCATAAAATATTTATTGACCATGTGGACAGATAACAGTGGCAAGAAGGAATTTTAAAACAGGCAGGCTTTCAGGTAGGTTTTATAATTTGCTGTAAACTAGTATGCTGTTATTAAAATCAAAGCACATGTTGATTTTTGTCAATGGAGAATCTGATCATGTTCTTTTGGGAGCTGAATTTTAGTGAAAAATTAGTTTTGTTTCTGACAGTGCAGCAGAATTCTAAAAGACTTAACATAAATATTCCAGTGAGAAAATTTTAATCCATTTTGTTTTTCAATAAAAGTCCTCCAATCCTTTTAGGAGGTCTTTGGGGCAAATGAAGTTATTTGAAAAAATTTGCTCCTCAAACGAAGTTGTGGAAGTGGTACATAGGGAAGACATATTGTGAAGTAAATTAAACTGTTAATCACAGAAATCCATCGTATATGAGACTACTCTTACGATTATCTTCTCTTAGGTTTTTTTTTTTTTTCTCAAGCAAGGTTTTATTGCTTCCTACTTTCTAGGTATTTTCAGTGGCGTACTCTGCTTACATTCTGAAATGACAAGTAAAGGCAGTTCGTTTAACTTACTGTTATTATCTTGTCCTGATAGCTGGAGAATCTTCCCTGCTTATGTTTTCTATAACAACACTGTAGAGAAGTACAATTACCATTTGTATAATAGATGGGGTGAATTGATGATTTCCCATTATTGCTTGAAACAAGATAAATCAAAAAGTTGGGACTTGACCCCATCTCTCTCATTGCCCCCAACAAATGCCTTAATCTATAACCAGTTTACCAGAGTATTTATTTTTGCTTTTAGTTTTTGAACATTGAACCTAAGTTAGCAACAAGCACTGATCTGGTGCTACATAATTATTTAGCCCATCTTCATAAGATAATTGCTACTGATGGTATGTTTGGTATTTTATTGCTGTCTTTTGTATTCAAAACTTTCTATTCCTTTGTTATTTACTTTCTTTCCCAGATTCCCCAAAAGAATTAGAAATCACAAGCATATCTTAACTCCCAGTAACCTATGTTCTTTCCAAGCAGGAGGTGGAGACAAAGGACACAAAATGCTGAGAGGTCTCATAGCTGCTGTTATCTTTCTGCTGGCTTCAGTTCTGTATCTCTGGAAACTCTGTAAAAGATACTCAGATCTGACTTGTACTAGAATGCCCACCTGAAAGATACTTCAGTTTTCTTTCAGAAGCCTTGTATGTCTTGCAAAGCTTTGCAATCTTTATGATCGTGTTCTAAATTTCTATTTAAAATAGAAGAAAGGCAAATTAAAATAGCCATAAAATACCTTATATTTCATTTCATGTGGAAATTAAGAAAAGCACAATCATGACAGAACCTAAGTTCATTGCTTCATTAATGGTCAGCATATGTGTTGATTGACATCCTGACTGAGGGTATCACAAGAATGCAGCTAAATTTTAAACTCATTTTGGACAGTGCCTATCCCCATTTTCCCATTATGGACAATCTTAATTTAAGATGTGACAGTTCTTTTGTAAAACACTAACATATTTAAATCTAAACTTAAGTGCTCTTTAGAATAAGGGTGCTTTTTCTGGTATCGGGCCTTTGCCTTGGTTTTTGTTGCCTTAATGAGAGTCATGCGTTGTTTAAGACATTAGGCAGATATTAACTTAATATCCATTGAAGAACAAGTCTATAAAGGGTGTAGATTAACCTGAAGTATGCTGCTTGCTTTTTTCAGATAAATTAAATAGTTGTATTAATGTCATTGTTTTATCTTTTAACAGTTCAACCCTCAAAGAGATTTTTCAGAAGTGCAGGGCCAAGACACAGTAGCTTAAAAATAGTGGGATCTGTCATACTTCCAGGTATTTTTCTTTAAACATAATGTACAGATCTTAGTTAAAATACTGTTTTTACCAAGAAAAGGCCCTTCTTTATCATATCCCTTGTTGTTGAATTGTTTTAAATGGTTTTAAGTGGTTTAATTAATTGCAGTTCTGTACTGACTTATGAATACTTAATAGGCCATCCCACAGAATGTATTTCTGTCACTGGAATTTATTTTTTATAGATTTTTTTTGTTCTTACTCATAATTTTTATGAAACTGAGATAATTCTTTTCTGTAATTGTTATAACAATAACAACGTTCTGTGTACTCTTCCACCTGCCTGTAGGACTCTTGCTTGGAATACTGCTTTCTTCCACTGTAGGTATTCCGACTTCATCTTACTTGTTATGTACACATAACCTGAATCTTCAATTTTATGTTATATTCTACAACAAAAATTAAGAAGAGTTAAGAATTAATTGTTTTCTAAGTTAAATCCATATAACTCCAGAATATATTATTACCCCTTTCTTTTCTCATGAAGCTAAACAATTATTGGAAAATCCGAAAATTAAATTAAAGACCAGGCTGTTCCTCATTGCCATATATTTACTCATGTTGCTTTTTCTCTAAATGCACATTGCTAGCTTGATTTTGGTAATATTCTTCCCCATAGTTTTTTCCGTGTGTGTTTTCCAGTAACAGCTTTACTAGTAGCATATTTAGGAGTGATACTTCTGTTGTTTGGGGGAAAGCTAAGAGACAACATTTTTTGACCTTTTTTTTGGTACAGATTCTTAGACGTATAAATTTTTGTCCAAAGGTGAAACAGTTCTGGGAAACAATTTGTTTTTAAAGGTTTCTCTTAGTATTTTATCTTATAATGCTATTTAATCTTAAATAATGGCTCTGAGTGGTCTAAAGTTTCATCCTATTAGTGTACTTTTTCTCTCTTCTGATTCTGACTCATGTCTGTAAACATGGCTACTACTTGAATGGCTGAAGGCAATTTGAAAGTTAGAAGGTGAGATTAAAATGTTTTATCCCAACTCTGTTTCTAAATAATTCAGTATTAATAAAGAATGTTCCCACCTTCTCTGGGACAGACCATTGTAAGTATACTAGATTTGGCTCCAGTGTTCTCTTGAGATGCTGGGCAACATCTTTATTTTGAGGGTTTTTTCCCCCAAATTTGGTTAAATACAATCCTGTACTTTTAAAATCCTGCAGTTTTAAAATACCTGACATAAATATTCTTTTTTGGATCTCTATATAAGGTAAATATTTTTATAATGAAGAGAATATGAACAAACAAGAAAAACACAAAGAACTTTAATTAAAAGAGTAAGACTTTACTTGGAAAGCAAGTAGAATAAGGTTATACCTGGTAGATATTTTTTTCAACCATTATTTTCTATCCGATACCCTTCTGTATCCTATGATACATGCTTACAAAACTGTCATGGAAGTTTAAAGTGGTGGAACAGAATTTACCATCTTGGCAGGTTTTAATAATGGTGACACCATAATTTTCTTAATTTTTATTATGGAGATGTAATTTTTTTTTCATATTGCTATAAGACAGAACAAAGCGACCTTGAGGAAATAAAAACCAAAATGTGAAGTGGGAGAGATAAGCAATGTACGCAATTTTGCCCCAATAGACGACTACTAAAGCCAGTTGGTTAGTAAATTTTGAAAAAAAGTATTAAGGATTTGCAATGGAAAAAGACTAATCATACTGGCAATTGCATTAACATGTAGAATTCATATTAATTTTCATGCTTCAGGGTTAAAAACTGAAACACCACCTGTAAATGACATTTATTTCCATGATATACTACCGTACAATTGAAAATAGATACTTTGCTGTTTTCTGCAGTATAAGCTACTGTAAAAAACTGTTTATTAGCTGGGATGCACATACATACTGATCTTAAGACTATCAAAATTCTGAAGTTATTCTTATGTATTAAATGTTATATCTAAGTCTTTATTCTGTTTAAACAACTTACATTCACATTATAGTATTAAGTGGCTTTTCATTTTTTAATGAAAGCAAAAAATCATACTTGGAGAGGAGAGAAAACTCTGGTGGCATTACCGCCAGTTGCCTTAATGGCAAAGTGAAAACTTTTTCTAAGCATTAATCCTTTCCTGCAACAAATACTTAAACTGTTTTCCACTTGCAGGGAATCTGAAATAGCCAATGGTGAGATAACATTGTGGTCATTTGCTTATTTGATTCAGTTTTAATTATTAGTCAGATTCTCCAAATCACAAGTGTTGTAGTAGCTGTAATGTTTTATATTAGTTGTAGCTTTTCAGTGGCATTAGGGTAACCTTATACAGAGCATGGTATATTCAAGTTTAGACCTCACTAGAGCTTAAATACCTAGCATCCTATGCTTCTGAAGAGGACAAATACTTTGCAGAATGTCAGTGGGAAGGAAAATAAAACAAATTGTACACACTGAAATCCTGCATATTATGGAATTGATTATGACTATATGAGTTGTAGTTTTTAGAAACAATTGAAGATCTAGAAGCACCTGTATGTTACAAATCGCAGACAAGATGTGCACACCTGCTTTACTGTGGGAAAAGGCTTAAGTAAATCCTTATCTTACTCAGTTCACTTCCTATCTCATTATCTCTGAATTAAACAAGAGGTAGCTCACCATTTAGTGAGCTACAACACTAAACCCGTTTTAAGCAAGTACATTGTGCACTGGTAAAAGGCAATTGCTAATAGAATGGAGACAGCAAGCTTTTAAGTCTGAGTATCATGGACCAGCATACTGCAAATACACTCTCTCCACGTGTGTGCTGGACATCAGTTGAGACAGAACGCTGCAGAAGCCTGTGTTTGTGAGAACCTACTAAATGACATAATCCATTCAAGAGGATGTTACAGTGCACTGGGTTCATGTTTACACAACCAGATAAGCCTAGAACGAGAAAGAAGTCTCTTAATTTTATTTTCTGGAGAAAACAAACCTGCTGTCTATTTGGTATTTCATTTTGATGGTAGAGATAACAGAACCAGTCCCAAAATTAGAACTCCATTCAAGATCGTTGTTGAACCACTGTCTTGAAATTTATGTAGCTCACTGTTAGGATACCATTGATTAATACTTGATGCTAATGATAATTTTTTTTTCAGTCAAAGTTTATGTCAAGCTGAATCACAACAGTCCACGTATTTTATGTCTGACAAATCATCTGCGAAACTTAGAACTGATTGATCCAATATTCCAGTGGAGTGGACCAGGTGGTGGTCTTTCTTCAGGTAAGGATTTATTTTCTTATATGTCCCCCCGCACACTCTTCTCTTCTTCCTCGCTCCCCCCAAAAGCAACATGAAGGTTATAAATGTGGGAATGTAAATGGAGAAGTAACTGAGGATACATTGTGAGTGTTTGCATGTATATCATGTAAATTAACTTTCACTTTTCCGAGAGAAAGGGGTGGGATAACCAAACTAAAACACATTTTCAGGTCTCTGTAGACAATGGTGCCATCTCTAAAGAGTGCTAGATGGAGCAGGGCATGTTGAATGCAACAGAGGCTGAGGATGACATTCTTTGCGGCACTGAGACAGCTGGGCGCATTCTGCAAGGACAGAATAATAGGATGATGGGTGTTGTGATCTAGCCCAACTGCCTGCTCAGTGACAGGCTGCCTTCAGATATGAACTTGCTCAGGGCCTTGACCACTTGAGTTTGGGGAATCTCTTGTCTGTCCTTGGAGATTTTCTGTCTTTTCTGTGCAACCTGTTCCACTTTTTTTCTTATTTTCAATCATAATTTCCCTTATTGTAACTTGTCATCATTGCTGCTTGTCCTTTTGTGGTGCACCTCTTAAAAGTACGGGTTATTCTTCCCTGTATCTCCCCTTAGGTAGTGAAGGACTGCAATTCCCTCCTTAGACTTTTCTAGGGTAAAAATCCTAATTTCCTTTGCCTCTTTTTCTATGCTTTAACTCCCTAATCATCACAGAAACCTTCTTGTTGACTTGTTCCAGTTTGTTAGTATCTGTCTTGTACTGAGGAGTCAAAACAGGGCACAGTGTTCTAGAGTGCCCAAATGAGTGCCAAGTAGGGAGAGAATAAGCACTTCATTTGACCTGCTGGATATACCATTGCTAACGCAGCCCAGTATACAGTTAGCCTTCACTGCTGCAAAAGTGTGCTTCTGATTCATACTCAGTTTTAAAACCACCAGGACTCCCAGGTACTTTTTTGCAGGGCTGCTCCCAGGTCATCTGGTCCCCAGCAGCATATGCTGCTGCTCTTATTCTGTCCCAGGTGAAGGACTTTGCATTTGTCACTGTTGGACTTCATCAGGTTTCTGGCAGACTGTCTCTCTAGTCGTGCAAGGTCCCACTGAATGGCAGCAATGTCCTGTCGTGTATCAGCTCTCCTGCCAATTTGATGTCTTTTGCATACTGGACAAGAAGGCATTCAGTCCTGTGGTGTAGGTCACTGGTAAAGATGTTAAGCGGTTCTGGTGCTTTTATCAGCCCTGAGGAAAGCCCTTCATAACTGTCTGCTAGGTAGACCAATCTTCAAAATGATGATGCAGGCAGTTTTTCACCCATCTTGTATTCCACTCATCTAGTCCATATGCCCATAGTTGGGCTACAAGGATGTGATGAAGTACCATATTGAAATCCTTGCTAAAGACTTTCAGTGTATATGACATCCACTGCTTTCCCTTCATCCTCAGAGGCAGTCATTTAATTCCAGAAGACTCTCAGGCTGATCAGCCATGATTTGCCAATGGCAAATTGATGCTGCCTTTTCTCAATCACTGTCTTGTCATTCAAGCATCTGGAGTGACTTCAAGCAGTTCTATCATCTTTGCAGGGCCTGAGGTGAGGATGGCTGAACTGTGTTTCCCTGGGTGGTCTTCCTTGCGTGTTTTAGGATGGATGTATTTTTTGGGTCTTTCTGGTCACTGGGGACCTCATCACCATCAAAATAGACAACAGTCATTAATTAGCTCACTCAGCATCCTCAGATGCATCTCATTCTGGTCTATAAACTTGTATATGTCCAGCTCACTTAAGCAAGTCCCTAACACTACACTTCTCTCTCCCTCTAGCATCTCCTCTAAACTCTAGTGCAGCCTGGGGCAGGGCTGGCAAGAAGACCTTGCTAGGAATGAGTGAAACAAAGGCGGCGTTGCGTGTTTCTAGTGTTTTCAATGTCATTTTGTCACTAGGTCAGTCAGCCCCATTCAGCCTGGGGCCAACATTTTTATTGCCCTTCCTCAATTGCATGTGTTTCTATTGGCCCGTCACATCATATCTTTATCAATGATTTGGACAAGGGGATCGAGTGCACCCTCAGTAAGTTTGCCGACAACACCAAGTTGGGAGGGAGGGTTGATCTGCTGGAGGGTAGGAAGGCTCTACAGAGGGATCTGGACAGGCTGGATCGATGGGCCAAGGCCAATTGTATGAGGTTCAACAAGGCCAAGTGCCGGGTCCTGCACTTGGGTCACAACAACCCCATGCAGCGCTACAGGCGTGGGGGAGAGTGGCTGGAAAGCTGCCCGGCAGAAAAGGACCTGGGGGTGCTGGTTGACAGCCAGCTGAAGATGAGCCAGCAGTGTGCCCAGGTGGCCAAGAAGGCCAACAGCATCCTGGCCTGTATCAGAAATAGTGTGGGCAGCAGGAGCAGGGAAGCGATTGTTCCCCTGTACCAGGCACTGGTGAGGCCGCATCTTGAGTCCTGTGTTCAGTTTTGGGCCCCTCACTACAGGAAAGACACGGAGGTGCTGGAGCGTGTCCAGAGAAGGGCAACCAAGCTGGTGAGGGGCCTGGAGCACAAGTCTTGTGAGGAGCGGCTGAGGGAACTGGGGTTGTTTAGCCTGGAGAAGAGCAGGCTGAGGGGAGACCTTATCGCTCCCTACAACTACCTGAAGGGGGGTTGTAGTGAGGTGGGTGCTGGTCTCTTCTGTCAAGTAGCAAGTGATCGGATGAGAGGAAATGGCCTCAAGTTGTGCCAGGGGAGGTTTAGATTGGATATTAGAAACAATTTCTTTACTGAAAGGGTTGTCAGACATTGGAACAGGCTGCCCAGGGAAGTGGTTGAGTCGCCATCCCTGGAGGTGTTCAAAAGACATGTAGATGTGGCACTTCAGGACATGGTTTAATGGGCATGGTGGTGGTAGGTTGACGGTTGGACTCGATGATCTTAAAGGTCTTTTCCAACCTAAACGATTCTATGATTCCCTTTCTCTTCCTTTCTTGTCTCTAGTATTTGAAGACTTGTATTTGCTCTCCTCTGTCTCTTGCCAAGTCTAAGCAGTCCTGATTTGTTTACACCTTCCATTTTGCCTTTTTTTTTCTAGCCTGAGTACTCTTCTTACAGTTCTCCGCTGAACTTTTTTCTTGAAAAAAATGTCCAAAGCTGTACATGATTCCAGCTGAGAACACACAATTTTGAGGAAAAGGCCAATAACATCGGAGAGCAGAACAGGAAACCTCGTTCATTTTAATCGCTAGAGAGTAATCCTTTCCTCCTTTTGTGAAACCCCCTTGTCTAGCTGTAAGGTTTCATCTTTTCCTTTCTTCCTCTTGTTCGAATCTTCGATAGGACAACAAGCATTCTTAGTTGCCTTATATAATATATCATACTTTGTATTTAAAATCAAGCCACATTTAATTTATAAAACTGAAGTGCTCGTGTTGGAAAAATCTCAGCTCCAAAATATGTATCTCAGTCTGTCTCTTTACAATTATATGGAAATATATGACACAGGAAATGCTCATTTCAAAGTGAAGTTGAATTAGAGGATAGTTTAAAAGCCATTGTTGTTTTGTTGGCAATATTATCAGCACAGGAACCAGCTAGAAAAAAAGTTTTACAGTTTATTTTCCATTTTACCTCTCTTTTGTACCCATTTGTTTTCCATTATGCTATAAAATGGTGTTAACGCAGCATAAAACTCTGTTAATGCAGCATAAAATGCTATTATGAAATACAATGCCTGAGATTCTGGAAACAAAATTATAAACCAAACATCCCCTGTATACCTGCTTTAAATTCAGTCATAAAATAATAATAATCTGAAATTGTTGTCAAGATATTTCTTATAACCATTCCCATATTCTGATTTTTGCAGTCAAAAACAAGTAGGCCAAGATAAAAGTCACTTTGAGTAGTTTCACTGGTGAATTTTTTTCTAGTTATGTATTTTTCAAAACATTTTTTTAGGTACAGCTACTGCAGGTGTTCAGATTGAAATGGAAAACATATTGTCTTTTATATATGAAGACACTTGAATAGATTATTATTAGCTTTTTCTTGAATTTTGTAAGGATTTCATGTTAACTAGATGGAGGTTTTCTCCCAGTTGCCAGAAAACTTAACTTTCTCATATTGAAATGACTAACTGGAATTACAGAACCTCTGCCGGAGGTCGCACAAGTATGCAGTGATATGAAATATCCAGCATTGGGCAGTCACCTGTATTTCATAGAAAAGGTTCACTAAGGAAAGTCTGTGTTTTAGAGAGAAATTGTCGTCAGCGTTTAAACTGTTTTGGAATCTGTTGTAGTCACCGATGTGTTCCAAAAATTTTCTAGGGAAAAAAAAAAAAAAGCGGGCGTAGATGCCTGCACAATACCATTCACTGTAGTATCTAAGCACTGTGCAGGACCCAAGAGGCCCCGAACTATGAGGACAAAAGTCTATTCTGAAAGCTTGCACAATGCAGTTCAGGAAGTAAGAATTTGTCTCTGTAAATTCCCAACCGTATTATTATAAGAAATTGTTTCAAAGTCTTAACTTGAGACACCTGCATTAACAGAGTTTGCAGAGATCTTTGAAATACCGAGGGTATATTTACAGAAAGACGGCCCTGGGAAATGGAGCATTAATCTAAAAGACAGCGGTCTCCTCATAGTCACGGAAGCCCTGGACACAATGTGAGCAGTGAGCCAGCTGCTGTATAAATGCAGAGGAACTCAGTGGTGCGTGAATGACGTGTGAATTGAACTCACCATGAATTTGATGTTAAATCCACTGTGTAAATATAGTAAATATGGTGCACTGGATTTGCTAATTGCCTATTATCTCTGCAGTTAATTAGCTGATCACCTACGTAATTTCAAAAATTGAAAATAACAGAATATAAAGTGGCAGTATCTGATTCAGGAAAAACAGTAACAGGCATCTAGTTATAGCTCCTGAGGAAAATCTCCTTAGTGACAAATCTGAAGGCTTTTTAAGGAAAATAGCCATAGACACTAATGGTATCTTTCTAGCTGAGGCCCAGAACAGTATTAAATCCAATTGTTAAGGACAAGCGAGCTGCATTTTCTCAGTTGCCCAGTCTTTGGGATCCGTTCCTGGTTGCCCTCCAGACTCTGCTTTTTATTTTTTTGTTTTAGAGTGACTTTTGCAGTTCCTGCCATGTTACAGTTTTCTCCTGGCCCCTTTGACATTTCCAAATGGTTTTGTACATGGTCTCCTCTCCCTCTGCTGCAAATCTCAGGGGGATCTTGCTCACAAACAGGAACTCAACTTCTATCCCTGTGATGATATGTTTCCCGTTATGCCACCCTCTACTTCATCACTGGAAACTACTGCACCAACCTGCTATTTGCACCTCAAATGTCCATAAAACATCAGTGGTTTTCCTCCAAAAATCCCATTTCACTTGTTATGATGAAAAAAATCAAAACAATATAAAAATTCATAATAGTGCAGCACTAGCCTGAGTACAATCTCTGCTCATGAAAATGATCAGTATCGCCTTGCTCTTTCCTTCTCCTCTTCCATCTTTCTGTATACAGATCTGTTGTCTCAAGTGGACTGTATACGTCTCTTCTCGGGTGTATGTGTGTTTATGCACAGCACACCTATGATAAACAGTGATTGCTGCCCATTCTGGAGTAGGGCATGCCATGTGTGCTGGCCCAGCCCGCAGCAGTGGTTTCTTATTTTGATCCTCATCTAGAAAGGGTTCGTTAAAGAATGAGGCTTTTATTTTTAAAATGTCTTAGCCACTAAGGAATGTTTGTATGTTGAATGGATTAATTTATTTTTAGATCAGTCACAGTGCAGGAATGAATAGAAATATCCCATGTCACTACTGTGGCTAAACATTTTGAAATGTCAAACCACAGCCTGGGGCTGTTAGACCGAATAATAAATAATATATCTGCTTCGCCTGAAGTAGCGTATTGTATACAATTTTGATGACTTGTCCAGTACTTGATAATGCAGAAGGCAAAGTTTGTGAATATTTGGTAATATTGTTAAGTATGGAAAAATCCAAATAGTAATTCTATTGGTAACAGATTTAAAAGATTTGATTATGTATTGTTTTTCCTCTGGATGACCCTTAAGAAAAAGCAGTTGGAAATTGATTTTCAAACTTATGAAATACCTAAAACAATTTATGAAATAATTTCAGTATCACATTAAAGAGAAATGTAGTTTCAGCTTCATCCTTTCCAGTTTTGCATTGATTCATTTTAAATAAGGAGCAATATATCATGGAAGCATTAACTGTATAGTACAATATTAGAAAATTCTATCCTGTGGAAGGAGAATAATTAACATAATCCAGATAACTAATTTCAGTACATCTGAATATAACATCTAATTAATATATGAGTTAGGACAAATTACATTCTTCTACATTCGTGAAAAATATATGCACAAAGTATATCTCTTCTAGTTGTTTTAGTTTTTATAAAGGGATTAATCTCATGGCACAAGTTGTTACAATAGGAATAGTATGTCTGTGTATGTTTGACAGACTCTTCCATTTTTCTTAGAGACTAATATTGTAACTGCTCCTATCCCCCCCTGCCCTGTAAAATTAAAATTTATATTTTTCTGGTACAAATTTAGTGGACAATTGAAAAAATGGAAAATTTGAGTGGTAAAGACTCTTTCTTATTCTCCCAAGAGAGGTGTGGTTTACCTAAGTTTGAAATGGGCTGAAGCATTTAACTTCTAAAATAGACCTCATAGCCTGCTCAATTTGCATTCTTGTTAAGACCGATTAGAAGCAGAGGGTGTTAAAAATAATAAATAGAAGTTTGACCTTATTTAAGTCAACAGCACTGAATTCAATGAAGCACAGGTTTGTCTAGAATATAGAATGTTATATTAAAGAATAGCCCAATGATGATGTTTAGTAGATGACAAAGGACCATTATCCACCAAGACCTGCATGATGCATTTACAAAGTAATGTGAAGGAATGAACACCTTATATAATAGAATTATTTTAGATAGCAGGCTTCAATGTAGACCCAGACCCCATTTTGTCAGGGTTTCAGTAAGGCTCTAGATCTGTGAGGTCAGATTCAGTTCACAGATCTAAAGGTATGCGTGCAAGTGGACTAGATTTCTAGGACCACAGGATTTCTAGATTTTTAGGTCATTACAGTCATGACTATGAGTAACTATTTCTTTGAATTTGTCCACATAGTTGTCATTGTTCTTCTACCCTCATGAACTTTTACTCTTCAATAACTGTTCCAGCAGTGAGCAATGCACTCTTACTGAGTGAATCGAGAATGCTAAATTTGATTTCCATGTCTTTTCTGTACAGTATCAGACTGAAGCCCTTAGGCTAGAGAGGGGAGATGAAGAAAGAAACTGGGCTGGCTCTGAGTGCCCTGATACAGATACTGAACTTCCCAGCCATATTTTTCTATACCTGATTGAACAGTGCAATAGTCCAATATGTATGATTTTCATCTTTCATCTGAAAAGCAAGTTACTGAGGCTCCAGAGACAGAAAAAGTTTTTAATTAACCTCTGTGACTAGACATGTGGTATCTAGGCAGCTATAACTCACAGCATTTGAAAAAGTTACGTTTTGCAGAAGGTTGAGGCACACTCCCACATGGTAAAGTGTTTAAACAGCATATTGCTTTACTTTTAATCTTTCCATCCTGATCTATGATGCGGATGCTTTGTCTCCCAGGAGATATCAGATACCACAGATTTTCACCTGTAAGAGCGTAGGTGGCCCCTACTACTTCTGTTTGATTTTAATGCTAACAGCACTGACACAGGTGCTGACAATAATTGTTAAGTTCACTACTTCATCTTTATTTCATTTCTCTGTGTTACCTCACCTAACTGTTAACATCTGATAGCTTGAACAAGGTCCTGTTGCTGGGAAGCACAGACACCCCTTCTAGCCTCATTGACTTCCATGGGAATGAAAGACATTCATTGCCTCTACCAGAAACTGCTACTAAAGTAGCATGAAAGAGTGCTCTGCTTCACTTCAGCTTTACTCTGAGTCCTAAAGCAGGGTTCAGACCTTCTCTTACAGAAATGGAATAAAAGGGGAGACTTTAGTCTTCAAAAACTTTCATTCTCTCATAACATTTCATATCAACTATGATTAAAAAAGGTTCCTTTGCTGTTGTACTGCTTTCCCAGCTACACTCTTTGAAACTGGCATCCAAAACAATGACTTTAGACTAAGTTGATAGGACAGAGAATAGTACATAATCTAAGACAGATTTAGATACTTTACAAACAAAAAAAAATTAATTTGCATCAACCTGACAGAGAGAAAATAAACACTGAGGATGATAAAATGTCATCTTTTGGGTCGCTGCATGCTACAGAACCTGAACAGCGTTTTCAGGTTGTGCAGCACTGACATTTGTCAAATTGTCAATTTTGTGTGAATTCACAGAGATCGACATAGTGTTACAGGGCATATTTAAAAGATTGAGAGTTCACAAATAAAATTTCAAAGCACAATCAGTAGAGAACATTTTATGAATAGTTTTAAAGATTATCGTAGGCTCAGTAGCTTTTTTGTTTTGTGACAAAGTGAAACAAGGAGGTGGATATTAATGTAAACTAAATCTTCATTTTCTCTTTGTATTCCAAATGAACAACCCCTAAAGCACGTGTAGATGAACACAGTAAACACCTGATCTTCAAAACACCTAGCTTTCAAGTGAAATTAAAGATATCTTAGGTAACCCCGTACTTTGTTCATTTACTTTTTCATATTTTCAAATGAGAAGAGATCTACCATCAAGCCTGTGATTCAAATGAAATTACTCATCATGTAATCATTTATTCTCCTTAGATTATACTGACAGATAACAGGTGTGGGGTGTTTAGCGTTTTATTGTGTTTGTGTAAAAAAAAAAAAAAATCAAAACCAAGTAAACTTACTAACGTTCACAAATTCACCACACTCAACTGGGACACTGTATGTTTTACTTCTTTTATGAAAGGCCCTTAATTAAGTGTTGGGTATACCTGCTCTCCATTGCTCCTGACTAGCTCTTTCTGCTGCAAGGAGGAAGAGGCATTATGAGATTTGTTGACAGTGATGGGTTGTTTGTACAGGGAGCAGTTTCTGGAAACCTTTGCTAAAGTGGATAAATTCAGTTCAGTTGCTTAAAGAATTAAAAATGAATTAAAAGAAGAAGATCTCTAAACAATCCGTAACACTTTGGATACTACTTATTAAAACAGAAAGGGGATAGTGGATTATAATCAATAAATAGAAGAATAACATTATTCATAAATACGTATAGCTCAGATGTGCAAGAAGAGAAAATTCAAATGATGAAACAGGCCAACCTTGTATTGACATGCTTGGAAACCGTATCTTGAGGTTTTCTTCAGTCATTTCCTTTGATTCCCTAGGAACTGCTCTGAAGTTATCAGTATGAAATTTGTCTCTTTCAGGAGCTATAAGTTTTTCTATTCAGTGAACTAGGTGTTACAGAGCTTTGTTCTCTCATACACCTTCCTCAGGGTTCTGTCCCCAAACAGTATTTCTAAAGGGAGTTCAGTCAAAAACTCACCATGCCCCCAGGCAACCCAGCTGATCCGTGTGGCTTTTTGGGTGGGCTCTGGAAAAGCTTGCGCCTCGTAGGGCAGGAGTGAAAAGGCCACCGGTGTGGTATCCTCAGCCAGCTGCCTGGCCAGTCTGGTATCTACAGAGTGCTGGCAGATAAGCCTAGCACCTGCCTTCCACCAGTTCTCCTGTGTCAGTGCTGTGAGGCGAGAAAATCCTGGCCTAGGGCTAATGCTTCTTTTGAGGCAGTACTGTTTTGCTGTACCTCTGTAGCTGCTGCTTCCGATAGCCTAAAAACAGTTCACGTGGTTGCACAACCTTGAGTCACAAGCCAGAGGTGTGAGCCAGGTCTCTGCATACCAAGAGGAGAAAAAGCAATTTTGCAGATGACTCCTTAAGTGCATAAGGTCACTAAACATTACAGTCCTTTGGCACTGGGAGACAAAAAAATCCTTCCTAAGTGACAGGTTTCTGATGTATTTTTAAGCAAGGTGTGGAAAAGCATGCTATCTGGAAGTGCTGTATTTTAGAAGTGATACAAAAATGTTTAAATGTAGGAGAAAAGATGTGTGAATTAATTAGACACAGCTGAAATACTCAGAAGCAGAACAGAGAAAGTATGACTTGTTTATGTAGAATACTGATTGCCTGTTACCAAGACTATAGAGGAACAGATGTATTTTCCTAGTTTAGCTTTTTTTTCTGTGATATTGACCAGATTTTCAAAATACAAGGTTAGGTTTAAAAGTGTTCAAAACCTATGAGGAAGACCTCATTTTCAAAAACCTCAAGTTTACATTTAGGTACTAAAGCAAATGTCCTTTTTCTTTATTATTATTGTTTTTGTTGTAATCTAGTCATGTGCTTGCTGTTACTGTGTTGTCTTGGAATGACCTGAAAAGACAGCATGTAATTGGCAATAGCTTTGCTTGCCTTAACAGCTCACATCAGCCTTCATTGTACTGAAATTCTCTTCCTGAAGGTGTAGGCTTTTTGCGAGTATAATTTCATTAACTTCTTAATACTTGTTGTTTCCATCCTTTTGTTTTTAGTATTTGTTTTTCCCTTTGAAGGCATATACACATTCGCATTCTAGAAAGACTAATTCACCGTATTCTTATTACCAAAGACTGCTGGATGTCCATGACTGATGCACAGAGAGCAGATTGCGTATTTACAAAGGCATTAAAGCTGAGCAGCCTGTACTGCACTTAATAGTGTTTCTTACCAGTGAGTTAATAATATCTGTTATGAAACACAAGGCAATCCTTTGTTCAGCGCCGACACTGATAAATACGTTTTTCAGTTGTTTTGGTCATTTCCTCATTTTGTCTCTACTCCTTAGGGAAGAAACAGTTAAAATTATTGCCAGCCTTTCCTTCTGATGATATTGGCTCATTGTTTGTTTGCCACCACCATTTGGTCAGGATGGAACTATTGGGAAAAATAACCTTCCTGAAAATGCAAAGTGCTGCCAGCTTTGAAGAGAAATGACACATGGTGGATATTTGCTGTTCAGTGTTTGCATTTCCAGGGTCTTTTAGAAAGGACAATTTTTTTCTACTGCTGTTCATATAGCTGGCATATTTGCTGGATGTGAACCACAATGTTATCAAACATGTCTAATGCAGCCAGTGACATTCAAAAATCTGATGAATCCATGACCTGATTCTGCAAGGTGTCTGCATGAAATAATTTCAAAGCCCACTGATATTAAATAGAGGAAAATCTGACTCTGTTTTTGACAGGGTCATTCAGCATTGTAGGTTCCTCTAATATTATTATTTTAACATGGGCACAGGACCTTCAATATCCATCCAGTGTGTTTCAAACTTTCTTTGTTATTTTCCATTAATTACCCACTTGCTACACAAAACAGCTGAGATATCTCCATCAGGTAATTTTAAATAAGGCCTCTTTTGATGTTCAAATAAAATATACCTGCTGGCACATTTTGGATATAAGAACCATCAGAACAAGTGAGATTCTGCTTGGTTTTTTTTCATTGTTAAAGTAGCAATTGGCACCTATTGACTGACTAATAATAAATAATTAAAAAATCACAGAATTTTTTGGTTTTGCTTTTGTAAAAAAATTCCTTTTAGGAATAAATTAATCATCTTAGCTTCTATCCTGGTACCTTCTCTTCTAAAGACGTATTATACCTACTTTTGCAGTGAGTTACTGTTAAGTGTTCCAACACTGTTAAAAGGAAAGAACCAAGGCATAGTGATGCCAGAATTTTATCATGAGTCTTAGGTCACTTGGTAGTCTTCTTTAGGTACCAGACTCTAGAGCTCCTGCCTAGAAGACAGCTAGTTTGACTATTAAAAATAAAAAATAATAATTAAAAAATCATTAATCATTTCTGGTGGAGAAAAGCTGGAAAATGTGATGCCTAGAGGCTCAAAGAACAGATGGCAAGTCAAGAACGAACAGGGATATATAAATACAGAAATTGATCCATCTACACTTTTACACTGCATCAAAGCATTCTGGGGGCCTGACTTGCAGTGCTTTGAGCTGAAAACCCATGGCAAATATCATAGGAATTACATATGATAATCCTTTTCTTTTTTTTTTTTTATTTTCTCCAGAAGTTTTGAGTCAATTTGTTTTGAACAAATTAGGCCTTTAACAAATCCGCATTACGAAGTGGGAACTTATTGAGGTGCTTGAAGGGCAAAATGAAGTATCTTTATTTAACAACCAACTTTCATGTTGCTGACAAAATTATCGTAGAACCAGCATATTCCATGGACAGGTCAAGATACTCTTTCGTTTCGCTGTCTTGTCCACACTACTGGAAGACCACAGTCTCCGAGGTACCACAGACGCCCTTCTGCACTGTCATCCTCCTCCCTACCACCTGGTATTTCCACTGCTATCTGGTTGTCCGCTGCTTTAACAACGAAAGAATGACCCCTTCTCTGCCACTAATTTTTCTTCATCCGGAAGGTCGTCTGCCTGCCTTCCAACATCCAAAAAGTATCCAAACATCTTTCGCGTTCTGAATCTCAGCTGTGATAAATGTCACATAGCACCAAAGTATGACCTGTAGACCTCTGGGCATCCAAACGACTGCAGTAGCTGGTCAACGGGGCTTTCAGTAAGGTTTTCAGTAAAAACTTGCTATTAAAAGTTCATAGATATTATGAAGGTCATTTTTTCCAAAACCTTTAAGAATCTTAACGAGTTTAAACCACATTTCCTTAGGGATCCCTGTGCTAAATAATACCATTTGGGGGAGCTGTTTGACTGCAGCTCTGGGAGACTTGCAGCTCCTTTTGGTCCCATCTACAAGCACAGCAACAGAGGGAAGAGGTCAGGCCAGAAGCCTGTCTGTGACAAAAGGCAACAATCAAGCTTGACAGGCTAGTAGAAAAGAACAGATTAATTTTAGAAAAGAATAAACAGAGGGACACCCCCCCACCCCGACACCCCCCCCCAGATTAGCACAATCAGGAGAATGTGCAATTTAGCTTGGCACTTCAAAATTTCTGGGAGACTTGTATGCTTTCTGGAGATGACTGAGCAGGGAAGATGCCACTACCAAAGAGATCTAGCTTTTCTAGAGAGTATAGATTGAAGGAAAGGCAGAATACTAGTCTAGGAAAATGGATTAAGAACAGAAAAATACTTTCCCATCTCTCCAGTTTCCCCAGCTGTATGAGCTCGGGTAAATAAATCAAGTCTTAGTTTCAAGGTAGGATTTCAGTGTAGGTTCATAGACTATGAAATATTTCAATAACAGAAACCTCTTGCACCATCCCTTGTTACCACAGTGTGGTGTGGGAAGCTCCATTTCAGTGTCTTTTGCTCTAGCTTCTGTGTCTGAAGTCTCACAATCAGAAACAGATCTTTCTTGACCATGCTCCTAAATTTGCTCTCACTCCAGCACTGTCTGGTATTTATATTGTCCACCATCAAATGTTCATGGATAGTTGTTAGATCCCTTCTCAGCATTCCTTTTACTGGGCCGAAACTTTTAATTTAGTCTTTTCTTGCAAGCTATGACTTTCCTTTCCTCTGATGATCCATGTAAACCTCTATTTTTTTCTTCTTGAATTTCATGCTATTATTATTATTATTATTACACTCATCATTGAGGTAGCCTGATTTTTCCTGTGTGATATGTCATTCTCTTCTAAAACAAGTAGTGCTGTCCAAACTTTTTATTAAAAAAGGGTGTTGAAAATCATATGTTTGATCAGTCCCATTATTCAAAATGGTAACTTTACTGAAAGTCTCACTCAGTCACAGTATTTTGTCTGAAGGTTAGTGGTTGTCATCAGTCCTTTAGTAGTTTCTCATCCATCGCTATTACTTTCTGTCTTTTCCAACTCTATTAGTTTTCCATGTGACAGTACCAATTACACACTGAAGTCCAATTAGATGAGATTGCTTGTGTTTCTCTTATTTAGGAATTTTAGTTGCCAGGTTATCTTTGCTAAGACCTTTAATGTCTAACACCATTTTCTTTAACTTCCATATCCATAGTTGCTCTTGACGTAAAACTTTGTTATAATGCCTTGCACATTATTGAGCTTATACCAACAGTTCTGAACATTTGGATCAAGTAATTAACTTCTGAATTATGTTGGTTTTTTTTTTTTTTTTAGATTTTTTTTTACATGTGCTACTGTTACTATTCACTAGATATTAAAAACAAAATCAAGACTCTCTTGTCTTAAAAATCTTCATATGGATGCTTGCAGTGTTAGTTTTATGGTTGGACTCGATGATCTTAAGGGTCTTTTCCAACCTATATGATTCTGTAATGATTTTGTGTGTCAGATATGGACCCACTTGTTGGGAGAGATCATTGGTCCCAACCAATTTGGCGTCATTAAGCTGTTTGAGTTTCATTGTGGTGGATCCTGTTTTCCTGCTGTCCTTAAGTTCATCTTCGCTTTGTCCCTAGCTCAACAAGTGCTTCATTGTGAAAATCTTTATATATTAATTTGGTTTTGGAGCCACATGAAGTCTATCTTTAATCTCTACCCAGAACCTTCTTCATAGTAATTTTACTTTTTAAAGTTATTTTTTTCTTCTGTATACCTGAAAAATCTTGAGTTATTTGTTTTAATATCCTTTCCCAGGTCTGACTCACTTGCCTCTTATCTTTCTACTTCTTGATTCCTAAATCATAATTTTCCTTGCTAATCAGGTTGGTTGGGGTTTTTCTGCCTACATATAAATCCTTCCTGAGAGAACTATTGATTCAGTTAGGCTCTTTCCCCAAAGATTTTTTATCCTCTTTTTCCTATAATTTCCCCTGTGTAGATTGCTGACAATTTTAGTATCTTGGACTTGAAGGAATTCCAGGCCTCTACCAAATTCTGGGGTCCTCGGGTTTACTTCTTTCACTACCCTTTTGATATTCAGCCTTTTGATATGGAGAAATTAGGATTCAGAATATAGCTGAGACTTCTAAGTATACTATAATGAATAATAAGTGGTGACAGACAAATCAAAATAAAAGCTAATTGACTTCACTCTTCAGATGTTCTTTTCCTGTAATAACCACAAGCAAAAGTTTGAAATTAAATATGAAAGGCAAAGATAGTTCTTCCACAGATTATTGTTTTTTATATTTTTGGCTTACAATGTTATAAGCTGATAATGTTCACTTCAAATTTTTCTGTTGCACCTGTTTCACATAACAAGAAAAAAAACCCCTGATTGTCTGTTACTGTCCTTGGGGGGGGTGTGTGTGTGTGTGTACTTTTGAATTATTAAATATTTCATTACAAATTTGATAGTTTTCACCACAGTTAAATACCCCAAACTGTCATATGTTTCTACTGAGGCAATTGCCAGCAAGAGATAATTCTTGGGCAGTGGTAGAGAGGAACCATTAAGCTAAACAGCATGTCCTTTAAATGATTAAAAAGTGAATCTGACTAGCTCCAAATGGAGACCTGGCCTATTTCTTTGGCCACAGGGATGGTTAAAGGTGGAGTAACACCACCATTTCTTGACATAAAGGGACAAAGAATAAAGAAACTTCAGCTGTTCTGTGGAGGCATGCAAAAATTCTTTTTACTTTATGGATTATCATGATGGAAGGATACAGAAATGGCAGGTATCTTGGAATATTCTCACTGCTGCTCATTCCTCACCAGTGGGAACAGGCAGCATGTTCTGTTTTACTGGGGCTACTCACCTTTTTACTGTTTCAGATGTTGAAAGAATAATGGTCTTGAAATTATTAAGTAGCTAAACTTATAATAGAGCAAGCATGTTTCTCTTTAATAGTGAAATCAGAGTTAAGTTTGTGAGCTTGTGCTGGCAGAAACATCTTCTGTAGATGTTACTCGTTGGCCCATTGGACATATTTGTCCTTTTTTCTCAATGCTGGCAATTAGAAAGTTTCTAAATCAACAGGTTTTTACTTTTTTCCTTCATGAATTCAGAGAAGAAAGTTGTTAATGAGCAAACTTTCAATTTGCAAAAAAAGCTGATGGTCAAATCTCAGATGTAGTCTGATGTGTCTTCCTGTGTAAATCTGCAGAGCAGCTGTAGAAGTAACTTGGCTCGGGTAAAGCCTGCTGAGTATTTACATGATTACGTAAAGCACTTTAAATCAAAATTTACAAGCAATCAGAAGACTTTAAAAAAATGCAGTTAAGAAGTACAGCATAACATCCTTCTCCAATTTCCCCTCATTAACTACTTCATTTTTATGCATTCTGAACAGTTCCTGATCTTAAGTCAAAATGTGTCCATGATCACATCCAAAGTGAACTCTCTCACAGGCTACATAATACTTTGCTAGATTAATTGCTCAGTTTGTATGAGTCAGGAACATCTTCCAATCAAAGCAATTTTAGAAATAAGATTATTTTGGTTTTACCATGATTAATTCAAATAAGTTTAAGTGAAATGCATATCCTTTGCTTTTCACTGTAAATGTTAAAGGGTATTGGATCCATAGTCTTATTTCAGTCTTAAAGCAAAACAATTTGCATAAACATTAATAAATTTGCATATATTATTTTTCCATGACAATCTGTCAAGTAATTTGAAAAGTCGTAAATGATGACAATCAGTTTCATAATTGCAATTTATGTTAATAACCTCTCTATGGCTCTAACTTTTTTCTGCATTATGGGCAAATTCAAATAATATACTCACAATGTAGTAATGTTTCTGTTGTCTTAGTTTAATCAAAAGTAGACACTTTAAGAGAATAAAAGAGATACAAAATGACTATTTTGAAAATTAAAAGTTTATAATTTCCAACCTTATGAAATTGCAAATGCCTACAAATAACGTGAACTATCCTGCTGGATTCTTGCTAAGCTTATAGAAGACAAACCATATAATAGTCTTCCTTTTTAATCTCCTGTTTGTAGATTTGTTGATACTTTTGTAGATAATTTTGTGTGGGTTTTCTTGGGACTCTTTAAGCTCATATATTTTATTCTATACATTTTGAAGTTATGAGCACAAGTGGGGGACCTCTGGGAAAATGTACATAAGAAAGGGCAGAAAACACCACACGGGCAGAGGAGAAGGGAACAAAAGAGTGAGAAACAGCAGAGGGAGCATCAAAGTCAGGGGAGGAGGAGAAGTTTCTCCATGGTGGAGCAGGCCTTTCCCTGCAGCCCATGGAGAGGACCGTGTCAGAGCACATATCCACCCTCCAGCCTTTGGAGAATCCCATGCTGGAGCAGATGGATATTCCTGAAGGAACTGTGGCCCACAGAGAGCCCATGCTGGAGCAGGGGAAAAGTATGAGGAGGAAGGACGAGCAGAGAGAAACCCCTACGTTCTGACTGTAACACCCTTCCCCCACGACCCCAAGCGGCACTTGGGGAAGGGGTTAGAGCAGTTGGGAGTGAAGGAGTGAAGTTGGGACTGGGGGAAGGAAAGGTGTTGCTTTAATGTTTGTCTTTTTTGTTTCCCACTACTGGAAAATACTTATTTTAATTCGCAGTAAATTAAGTGAATGTTCCCCCAGTCTGTTTTGCCCATCATGGTAATTGGCAAACAATCTTCCTGTCTTCATCTTGAGCCACAAGCATTTTCATTCCTTTTCTTTTTCCCTGTCACACTGGGGAGGGGAGTGAGCGAGTGGCTGGGTGGGAGTTTGTTGGCCAAGGGTAACCCACCATGCTAAGCTTTTAGCGTTATTGTTTTCTCCCAGCACTTTATTAAGAGGTCTTGCTAATTATAGGTTTATAAAATAAGCATATTCTCAACTGAAACAAAAATTCAGTAAGATTCTTATTCTGTAGTTAAGTATGCCCATATATAGTTAGTATTTGAATATATAACTTGTAGAATACTGAGCCCTTGGAACTAAAGGATAAAGTGATGTAACTGTTGTCCTGCTTTCTCAGTCTTCAGGCATCTGTGTTTTCTCTGCTTCAGTCAGAGTTGCTGTGTGCTTTGAACACAGATGTCGTCGTATTTTTTTCCATAATTTATCACAGGCACACATGGCACTATAGAAATTTTAGGTAAATGTAATAGAAGGTTTATGTAATGTCCTGCTTGAAATCAACAGCCCACATGTCAATTTAAGGAAATTGTCTAAAACAGTATTTCTACATTTCAGTATGAGTTTTTCCCTTATAGTAGCTATTGGCTTGCATTTGTTTTTGGGGGAGAAAAAAATGCCCTTATGACAGCATGGAGTATCAGTTCGTAAAAACTTATTCTTAATCTCGTTTGAATGCATTTATAACTCCAGCTTCCTCTCAGTCTCATTTGATTTTCAAAATTGGTGACATTCATTTATTATTCCTTTGATACTGTTATTTAAGAATAAAATGGTGAATTTTCAGGCATTACATTTAAAGAAATGTCGTTGAAGTACGTTTCTCCTATAAAATACTCATGTCTTCTATTCCATAGAACACTTTCCTATATCCTTTTTGAGTAATATTTGTATGCTTCACTGTTCTTCCTTCCATCCTTACTTTTCCTCTCTACCTCATGTAAATGAATTAGAGGATTTCGGGATACTTGGAAACCAGAACTCTGTCAAAAATAATTCCTTCTTCATTAAGATAAACCTGGAAGTCTGCCACAGCACT
>JANHGO010004350.1:0-72412 GCA_024606505.1 Aquila spilogaster | reverse complement strand
TCCCCGAGCACCACCTCCAAACGGATTTCAAACACGTTCAGGGATGGTGACTCAACCAGCTCCCCGAGGAGCCTATTTCAGTGCCTAACAGCCCTTTCTGTAAAGAAGCTTTCCCTTATATCCAACCTAAACCTTCCCTGGCGCAACTTGAGGCCATTTCCCCTTGTCCTGTCACCTGTCACCAGTGAGAAGAGAGCAACCCCGCTCTCGCTGCAGTCACCTTTCAGGTATTTGAAGAGAGCAATAAGGTCTCCCCTCAGCCTTCTCTTCCCCACACCAAGGAGCCCCAGCTCCTGCACTCACTCCTCACAGGGCATATTCTCCAGGCCCTTCACAAGCCTTGTCGCCCTTCTCTGGACCTGCTCCAGCACCTCCATGTCCTTTCTGTACTGAAGTACCCCAAACTGAACACAGTACACGAGGTGGGCCCTCACCGGTGCCGAGTACAGGGGGAGGATTACTTTCCTAGTCCTGCTTACCACACCATTCCCGGTACAAGCCAGGATGCCATTGGCCTTCTTGGCCACCTGGGCACACTGATGGCTCATGTTCAGCTGACTGTCCATCAGTACACCAAGGCCCCTTTCCGTCAGGCAGCTTTCCAGCCACTCCTCCCCAAGCCTGGAGGGTGGTCTGGGGCTGCTGAGACAAAAATGCAGGACCCGACACTTAACCCTATTGAAACTCATAGTTTTTTTGTCAGATCTTGGCTGATACTGGTAGAAGAAGCCTGTCCCACTCATGATAGAAAGTGGCTTGAAGGCTCCTCATTCAAATAGATTAAAAATGGCTCTGTTGTGAAAAACTCCACAAAACAATTGCAGAGCGATTCAGCAGTGCACAGCCCACGCTCACACACCTGGCTGTTCCTCCTTTTGCTCTGGGCTCTCCAGTGCTCATGTAGGGGATCCCACCCACTACTTCCAAGAGAATGGAGATGAAAAGCAACTTGCAAGTCACTTGTGACACACAAGGATTTGAAATAATAGTCCACAACAGCTCAGCAATTTCATCTGCAAGTACACGGGAACAAAGATATCTTTTTAATGCAGTCTGAAAACTGTGAAGTCTATTCTCACTGTGCAGGTTGTTTCTACCACAGAGCAAATAAAGCAAAGGAAACTAAAATACAATGATTAAATATATATATATATTCCTGTCAAGGTTTTTCCATAACACAGGTATTTTGTGTACGCTTTACAAACCGCTGTAGAAATAACTACAGAGACTTGAGATATGGAGGTGGTGTAGGACAAGAGGATAATTTGTATCTTGAAGAGTCAGTAAGGAAAGTGAAAAGAAGAGTCCAGGCTTCTTTCTAGCTTTTGCTGCTTATTTTTGGTTTTCTTTGTTTCGTATAGCCTATCTCCTAGCCAGGACTGTTTCATTTTCAGTTTTTGTCTTGCCAGTGCATCGTCCAGCAAACTTCTGACTGCTAAAAAGTTGCACCACATTGACTACTAGGTACTGCTGGAGAATTTGTACAGCCCTAAGAGGACACAGCCCACGCTGCACCAGCAGCTCAGTCTCCAGCAGCCAAAGAGATGCTCTAACACCAAATGCAGCTACAAAACACCATAAATGCAACCTTCAGAGTACACAAATGGAGGGATGCACCCTCATGCCCTGCATATTATTTGGGGCTGGGGGTAGTGTTGAAACAGTTGAAGATAAAACTTTCCTCAAGCCCAAACTCAGTTTGACTGCAAGTCCTTTGGGGCTGAAGGAAGTATCCTGGTCTTATGCAGATTCTAAGGGGCTGTATCCCAATTCGGAGACCTTAGGGGCTACTGTCCTGAAAATAACAAGCCCTCAAAGCAACAGTCACACCAGACCCAAAGCCTCTCTGGCTATCGATAGAACTATGGATTTCACTGAGCAATCAGCCCGAATAACTTATAAAGTTCAAGCATGAGCATTTAAAGTGCCAGTTATCAAAGTAACTGATAGAACAACAGCATGATCATGCAAGTCTTAATGCCTAGATCTAGGAAAAGCATACTAAGGTTAGGTTGCAAGAGAAAGAAGTCTGAAAAATACATCCAAAGAGCAACAATCCTCCTTGAAAACAAGAATGCTTATACTATCCTGTAATGATAAACTAACATAGGAGAAAGCAAACAAGCAACAATCTTGAATATCTACACCAAAAAAAGAAGAAGAAAAAAAAACCAACCAGGCGATATTTAGTCTATTTTGAGAAAGTTCTCAAAAATAGAATTTCCTTCTTGTTACAGAAATGATTGGTCCTGACAAACTGCCTTCACTTTGTATATGAAACAGAGCTATAACAGCATAACTCCAGCCTGAGAAATCTAAGGAAAAAATAATATCAATATCAAGTTTCTGCTTCTCAGACTCCCTGACCTACGAGCTGATTAGGTTAAACAACAATATGATGAAAAAAGAGGCTATGCCCCTGGCATATGGTATTATAAACACGGGGAAGTGCCAGTATAAACCTTTATCAGGAGACTGGGTTCTTTGTCAAGCGGTGCCTTTCTCTCAAAACATCCCTGCTGCCATACTCCTGCAACCAGCCAGCTGCAGAACCTCATAAGAGAGTTCTTATTTGCCCTGCATAATGCTTTATAGCTTTGCTGCAGGGTCACTGCTGCGAGCCCTGACGTCACTGCCTGGACCGGACGCTGGAGGCTGGAAAGTGGCAGCTGAGGAGAGGTGGCAAGGAAGTCTGCAGGGAGTGGGGCTGGGACGGCAGGCCTCCCCACTGGGCTTTCTGCTCTCAGATAGACAGGAGAGGAGCAGAAATGAAAGGCAAACACATCTGATGAAGTCTGTTTTGTTTTTGTTTTTTTTTTTTTAAAGGAATATGGCCATCCCATCCTCACGATCTATCACCCCAACCTGGCTCTGCCTTGTGCTTTTGTTTGGTTTTTAAATCTGTAGCCACTGTGTCAGACCTCGGTGCTGTTGGGGTGCTGGAGCCACAGAGAAGAGAGATGAAATTTTAAAACAGTACAGGATCAAAGCTGCAGCTGCCACCACAGTGACCAGCATCTCTTCCATCCAAGTAAAGTCTCGGAGGTAAAGACATATTTGCCTTTCCTCCTCCAACCCTCTTCCGTAAACAGAGAATGACAAAGATGGGCAGAAAAATGAGGGCAAGGCAGAAACTTGCTTTTTGAGCTGCTGGAATAGTTTCCTCCTTTATGGCCACTTGAAACGAGCCTTGAACAATCAATTCCAGCACACTGGATGTAGAGCCATGCCAAAGAACTCATGTACTGTAGTCAGTGAAGTTACAGTGTAGTCTCCCAATAAGTGATAACAATAAAGGGCTGGATCTTTTAATTGTTCATTTCCAGATGAGTAACACTTCAAGCTTCTGTTTTCAAGTACAGATACTCTGTAGGTGTAAAACTGAAAGGGCATGGAGCATTCATGAAATATTTTCAGTCCTTGCTCCAATTTTTAAAGCTGTGGCTTTTGCTTTCTCTTTCTGACTTTCAGGATAGCAATACTGTTAACTTCAGTATTATCCCTTCTTTTTAAAGTTATCAAGTCACGCAAAAGTGTGAAGTCCACAGGATGGGGAACATTGCTCAGATGCTCACCTGTTTTTTTTAATTATTTTTTCTTCTCAGATGCTAGCAAGTCACCAGGCAAAGCATTTTATTTCGTAGAGAAACAACTACAATTGAAAGTAAGTTGGAAAATATGAGGCAAGAATTTCCATGGAAAGGTTAATTACTGCAGGAGTTGGTCTGATAAAACCCCTTAACGCTTAAATGTGCATTTTTTCAGAGAAGAGACAGCAGGTTTCCACGTCCCTGTCTCTCACATGATCCCTGCAGCCGTGATTTGAAAAGGAGCATCAGAACATAGTGCATGAACTCTTAGAGTCATACAGTCACATAAGCACTCCAGTTAACGCTTTTGAATAATGACTGCCTTCCAGTCTGAGCATGACCCGTTGAACTAAGAGAACTTAGAAAATCAGCATGGACAGCTGAAGGTGAAAACAGCAACTAAAGAAGTGAGAGAATGAAAGAGCCTTTCATATCATCTCCTGTGTTTAAATTTATGCAAGCCTAAAAGGTGCAGCGCCGGTGGTATAGTAGAGCACTTGCAGGCTATAAATGCAACATCGGCACAAAGGCAACAAACCCATGTGCATCTCCTCCCCATCCCCATCTTCTGTAGGAAGGGAGAGCAGTGGAGGAGCAAAGCACTGTGGACAAATCCAGGAATACACTGCTGAACTCTTCAAGAAATCTCT
This sequence comes from Aquila spilogaster, assembly GCA_024606505.1. Classification (NCBI taxonomy): domain Eukaryota; kingdom Metazoa; phylum Chordata; class Aves; order Accipitriformes; family Accipitridae; genus Aquila; species Aquila spilogaster. Next base: position 68,172 of record JANHGO010004350.1, on the reverse strand, counting down.
CACTGAAGAAATGCGGATCTTTCAGGTCAGTAATCAAGGCTGCAAATATCACTTCAGAGATGCGATGCATTTTACAGCAGCATGTTAAAATTACTGTAATGAGCACTCAAACTGCAGTAGCTCTACTCAGAGTCCAGTTAATGAATGTACAGGAAGCGTAGTACTAAAGTCCTGCGGCACATACACATGCATACGCTCCTGTCAGCTAACCTATAAACATTATGCGCACTAAATCCAAAGTCACGGTCCTGGTCTATTTTTTGCCATTCTTCCCATAAGAGAAACTAAAAATAGGCTCATGGGAACTGTGCATGGGACTCGAATCTTCAAATGTTTAACTCTTACAGCAAAAACTGCCTAGCAGAGTTTCTGAAGGGATTTTTCATGGAGTTTGCATGATACATATGTATAATATATTTATGTATCTATGCACACATATGTATACAGGGATACATACCTCCATATGGATAATGATATCCATGAGAAATTGTGGATGCCTAATACTGACTACTTGCACGCATCTCTGAAGTTTGCTCATAAATGATCTATGAAGCTAAAAATAAAGATGCAGGGAAACCTGGGCATGACCTCTTGCAGTTCTCAATTCCTTCTCACAGGCACAGGACTAGGGGGAAAAACAAACAAAAAAAGACCAGTTCCTCTGAAGAACTGCTGCTACGCTATCAAGCAAGGTTACAGAGATGGGTGTGAAAGAATATTGCTGCTACTCTGCAGAACGGAAGAGTTGTTAAATTTAAAATAGAAGATACATCAGTAATGAGAAAAAAAAATGTCTCCCTGCATATGCACCACTTACTGTCTGTGCTACAAGGTTTTTTGCATGCAGTATCTGAGGCAGCCACGTTGCAGCAGGATTACCCTAAAATGCTGCAAATGGCAAGCATGAAAACCAACAAACCTCCCCCCTGCTGCTCCTCCAGAGAAATGCTGCCTTGGTGTTAGGATAGCTAATCCTCCCCTTGCTATGTCTCACCCATTGGAAAGGGCATTAACAGTTTCTGGCTGCGGCAAGCTGAGGGAAGCATATGGCAGCAGGCGCAGATGGCCGTGTACACAGGTTCGGGCAGCTCAGAACACGCAGTGCTGAATTATCCAGCAAAGAAAACAAATGTAGGGAGACATCACGTTGAGGCTGACTTGACTTCCCCAAAGCCTGTGATGTTCATTCTTTGGGGCCAATGCTTCGAAGAAAAGTGCTGCTAGATTTCTGCTTTAATGCCCAGCACTAGAACAGCTTGAAAGCCTCCCTGTGCCTTTGTGGAAAATTACCTGAACATTTGCTATGGACTACAACCACTAACTTCACTTTGGTTTTATTTCCTTTCATTCATTAACAGTGGTGCTTAGTGCTTACATACTGCTGAATTGCTCCTTCATGGATTTTTAAATACCTTTTGAAGATGACTAAAAAGCAATTTCTCCCTGATAAAATAAGGAAATGCAGGGCAAAGAGTCCTTCATTTCCCATCTTCTGCTGGGACAGCTGAGGGTCACTGCCAGAATAAAAGCCTGAGCACCTCAAATCTTGAGTCAGGCTGCACCCACAGCAAAGAAATATGGATACAGGGAACTAGAGGGGTGAGGCAGCGGTCCTGGGAAGAAATATGCAGTATCAAAGGTTTGGGGAAACATGGTGGTACTCAGCGAGGAGCAGATCTAGCCGGGTTGTGGTAGGAACCAATGGAGTGAAAGAGATGTGGAGCCAGCGTAGTGCAGTGGATGACAACAGGATGGAGTGAGGACATGAGGACTAGGGTCTTCAACAACACGTGCTACTGGTGAACTCCATAACACTGAGAACAGGCCAGGGCGATGAACCGAAGTTAGAAATCTGACCCAGAGAAAAGACTAGTAGGAACTGTCACGAGCAGTGAGAAGTGGGAGGAGTACCCGATAGAGTACATGCTCATTTCCAGCTCCTGTGGCCTAAATCATAAAAAACTCAGGAATGAAACAAAAATTCTGCAAAAAAAAAAGAAAATCCACAGGGACATTTTAAACTGAAAAGTCCGATTCTACTTCATTCTTTCTTCTACTGCGTGGCATACAGCTTAATTAAGTGACCACAAAGCACCTCACTACAGAGTCATTAGTCATTCAGCACCCATTCTGTGTGCTGCCTACAAATGCTCAAATGCTTCTGAATGAGCAGCTCTATTTTCTTCAGTGTGTATAGCACTATGACGTCTTAACTCCAAGCTATAGAAATTCTCCTATTTTCTTTTTCTTATTTAGCATTCATAAGCAGAGTATCTGAGAGCTTTGGCAATATTTATTTGAATAAGACTTCCTTAAGAAAGAAGGCTCAGACAAAGAGTGTCAGGTCAAATACATCTACTGATTTGAAAGGTACAGTATGAAAAAATCTGAGGCTTATTTCTGAGAATTTCTGGTGTTATATAACACTTTCCACATTCAAAACAGTTCTCATCTATCTCTGGAAGCATTCAGTAAATAAGATAAGGAGTCAGGCAATCATAAAAACAGGAACTCACTTATAAGAATCCGGATTTTAAACAAATTGCCTAGTACTACACAAGAAGTCAGCACTCTAGGGCATCATTCACCTATCTTAACCCTGAATTTTTCCTTCTGCAATCTCCTGACTCATTCTCTAAACACATACTGACAGCCTCAAAAATGCGATCCAAGAAAATACTGCTTCCCTCAGTGGAGAACACAGATTTACACCCAACACAGGTTTCTGTGCAATGACTGGATCAAGGAAGCTGTAAGAAACATAAATATGCAGGTATGTGTAGGAGATGCATATTGTTTAAAGGCTTTGGACACAGGGTGGAAATGAAAGGGGTAATGCAATGTGGGCTAGTTAAATTCATACAAGCTATCACAATTCTAACCTTCTCCTCATTTCTGAAAGCTCAATAAATCCTTTTGTAATGTTTTTCAGAGGAATTTTATGAGGTATACAGTCAGAAAAGTGAGATCTGTCTGTTTTTGCTTCAAGTTTCACAAATATTTAAAAGCAAGAGCAAGTGAAATTATCTGATGTGAGCAGGCTCAGAAATGGTGGCTTGATACAATATAAACAAAAATGATTTTAGGCTCAGGTTTGTTCTCTTTTTTTTCCCAGTTACACAGGATGAATTCTATTTACCTAAGGGCTGTTGACGTAATCTACCTTGACTTCAGCAAAGCCTTCAACACAGTCTCCCACAGTATTCTCCTGGAGAAGCTGGCAGCCCATGGCTTGGACAGGTACACTCTTTGCTGGGTAAAGAACTGGCTGGATGGCTGGGTCCAGGGAGTGGTGGTGAATGGAGTTAAATCCAGCTGGTGACCAGTCACGAGTGGTGTTCCCCTGGGATTGGTACTGGGACCTGTCCTGTTCAATATCTTTATTGATATATGAATATTATTTATGACCTGGATGAGGCCATTGAAAGCACCCTCAGTATGTCTGCAGATGACACCAAGCTGGCTGGAAGTGTCAATCTGCTTGGGGGTAGCAAGGCCCTACAGAGGGATCTGGACAGGCTGGATAGCTCGGCTGAGGCCAGTGGGATGAAGTTCAACAAGACCAAGTGTTGGGTCCTGCACTGTGGTCACAGAAACCCCATGCAGCATTACAGGCTTGGGGCAGAGTGGCTGGAAGACTGTGTAGGGGAAACAGACCTGGGGATACTGGTTGACACTCAACTAAGTATAAGCCAGCAGTGTGCCCAGGTGGCTAAGAAGGCCAATGGCATCCTGGCTTGTATCAGAAAGAGTGTTGCCAGCAGGAGCAGGAAAGTGATCACCCCTCTGTACTCAGCACTGGTGATGCCGCACCTTGAGTACTGTGCTCAGTTTTGGGCCCCTCACTACAAAAATGACATTGAGTCCCTGGAGCATATTCAGAGAAGGGCAATAAAGCTGGTGAGGGGTCTGGAGCACAGGCTTTAAGAGAAGCAGCTGAAGGAGCTGGGATTGTTCAGTCTGGAGAAGAGGAGGCTCAGGGGTGACCTTACTGCTCTCTACAACTGCCGAAAGGCAGGTTGTGGTGAGGTGGGGGTCAGCCTCTTCCCCCATGTAACTAGCAATAGGACTAGAGGGAATGGCCTCAAGTTGCACCAGAGGTGATTTAAGTTGGATGTTAGGAAATACTTCTCCCCTGAGAGAGTGGTCAGGCGCTGGAATGGGGTGCCAGGGAGGTGGTGGAGCCACTGATCCTGGACGTGTTCAAGAAACATTTAGATGTCGTACTGAGGGACATGGTTTAGTGGGAAATATTGGTGACAGGTGGATGATTGGACTGGATGATCTTAGAGGTCTTTTCCAACCTTGGTGATTCTGTGATTCCATCTGAGTCAGTAGAAACATTAGTCTACAACTGAAGGAAGAAACCAACCATCCATAAGGTTGTGAAACTATATGCTGCCTTTAAGAAAAAAATAAAAAAAGTTAAATACTTCTCATAGTTCCTAAATGTACGTCTTCATTAATTTGCTTTCCTAACAGTCTATTTTCTCAGAACCCTGTCCTTTAGCTTGTTAACTTGAGCTTTCAAGAATGCTCTCCCAGAGAGTTTTCTGACATGTACTGCTCTTCAGTTATAGGTATTTCTACATAATTTATTTCTTTATAATAAAGCCTGGCTATGAGTGAATGGACAGTTGCATTTTAGGCTACTACTTTATCGGATCTCTGATTTAATGAAGGATGTTGATGTTTGTGCTCAGGTCAGGGGAAAGACAGAGGGAATGAATATTTCTGTGTCCAGTTTGCATTGCATTAATTATCTGAGTACATTCAGACTGTAAAAACAAGGAAGGTTTAAAATTCAATTTGCCTTTCATGTCTTCAGACAAGTGACTTTCTCCCCCTCATTCACAGAGTTGAGGTAATGATTATTTTTTACAAAAAATAAGTCTGTAAGGCTTGTACATATTCTGAGTTCCAGGAACGAAATCTGAAAATATCAAAATAACTACAAAAAAGATCTTCGTATTGAAATACAAATCCTTTCTACAATGTCCTTACTACTTGTGCTAGCTCTGATGACCTGATCAACATGAAAAAATCTGCTTTATAAAAAAAATGTCCTTTTTCATACCCCACATAAGACATTTTCTCTTACCATTAAAAGCTCCTGAATTCGACCCTAAATCAGTTCTTACTTTCCCCCATCTTTCAAAGACTAATTGTATACACTTCTGCACATATTGCATAAAAAAGTTGCATAGTATAAGCATGTCTCAAAAAACCACTAAGTTTCTGCAAAAGTGGATAAACTTTGGCTAAATATGTTCTAGTGCCAAGAATTACTTATGCTTGAGAACTTAAATTCTACCCAAAATCTAAGCTTTTTTTCCTTTAAAGAAAAAAAAAAAACCCTCACACTTCCCTCTTCAAAATAAAATACTTAAATTAAATGCCAAATAACTTTACTATCTCACACAAGGTTACAGAACCAGCAGTACCCCAGACCAAATCTCCTTCTCAGCAAAGAGACCCAGCTAACCCACTGTTGCTAGTATGAGCCCATTACGTGCAGTGATAGCATGGTGGTGCCCCTCTTGAACATGGTTGTTAGAATAACAATCAGCTGTATGATCACCATATCATCAGAAATATCTGATTAAGGGGGACTTATAAAGGCTAAAACACCATTGCTTTCTCCTTTCCTATGCATAAGGGTTCCCATGCAGGAAAGTGAACCTGTTCAGAGGGAGGAAGGTTCACTTCTGAGCCAAGGAGCTGAGGAATGGTTGGCAAAGCCGAAGTGCTGTTGCCTCCAAGCCCCCTTCTCATGGCTGAAGTGAGGGTAGAAGGCCCCATGTCTCTTCCTAAAGGGTGAGGAAAGGCAGTGAAGAGATAGGGCAAAAATCACACCTGCCTCTCCCTCCTCTGTACAAATCCACCTGGACAGGGCAAAATTCTAGCAAAAAGCAAAGAACTGGAACAAGAAAAAATATATATATCATGTTTTTCTACAGCATTATTTAAAGCTCAAGCTTTCTACTACACTTTGGACAGATTGAAATAGAAAAAATTAAGCAATATCTTTTGATTACTGCCATGAGCACAGTGATATCACAAATCACATCTTGTTTGCCAAGGTCAGCTTGCACATTTTAACATAAGTAAATTCTATAATGAGAAAGATCTGCTAACTTGCTCAGCAGAGGCCACCCAGAATTATTTCTTTGACAAGGCTGTGTAAAAGATACAAAAGGTCTTGACTCCAGATAATTACTAATCCTCTGGAGAAACACAGAAACTTTTAAGGGTTGGAAAACCTTTTCAAGCTGAAGATAAAGAGCATTTTGCTTTCCTGCATCACAACACAACAGGCAGCCTTCAGTCAAGTAGGTACATACTGCAGAGCTGCCACTGCAGTCACTTTCTAAAGATTGTTTTAAGTTTTTCCCCATGAATTGCCTTCTGCTGGAGGGATAAAACAAAATGAAAAAAAAAAAAAAAGGAAAAACAGAAAGGAATCCAAAGAAGTCAACCACACATCAGTGCTTCTCCTGTCAGGAGAGATCATACTTTCCAAAGTCAACATTTTTCTTCCCTCTCTCTGGTTTCTGGGGAGGGTGGAAGGGGAGAATCTATCAAGAATTTATGAAACAAAACAAGATAAGGCTGAATGTTTTTGGCTTTCATCTATACAGTGACAAATATGGGCCATAAACAGTCCTTCATTTCTTTTGTCCAGGGCCGGAGCTGGTAGAGAGTGAGATTTGAAAAATACCACTTCCACATTTTTATTCATTACATCACTAAATATGACTCTACAAGCAAAGGAGCACACATGATGCAAGCTAAACCTCTTTGGAGAGGAAGACTGTTTCTTTTGGACTTCCTTACAAGTTTCTGAGGCCAACAGCACAGTTGAAATTCAAGTGTCTGAAAATCCAAACATGGCATTTTCTTATTCAAATGTTCTATCTGGTGCTAGCACCAGTCCCCCAAGGAGGAGGGAGAAAAATAGATTCTTCCCATCTCTCTCTCTCTTAAAATTTTCAATTTTTTCTTTCTTTCTTTCCACTTCCATAAAAGAAAAGAAGAAACCACCTCCACCTCCTTCCCTCCTTCTTTGTGGGCAGGCATAGGGAAATAGGAACCTGAAGCAGTTTCCCAGCCCATTCTAAACATGTGGGCAGCCTGTTAACTTCTCCAGCTCTCTAGCTGGCTCTTTTCCATAATGAGCTCAGAAACACAGAGCCATCCCCAAATATTACAAACACCAGACTGTTCTGCTTCTGCAGACTCCATCAGTGAAAATGATGAAGCAAGGCAGGAAAATATCCCTCCTTCCCCTACCTTTCATTTATAATTGACCTCTTTGATCTTCTCCCTGGAAGGGTCTGAACTTTTCCTTCAGGTAGGCCAGCCTAATGACAGCAAAAACAAAAACTCAACATTCACTTCAAGAAATGTCAGGGATAAAAAAAAATGAAGTCTCTGAGAGAAATGTGAAAGGGAAAACTTGGGGAGTGGTAAGGCTCCAGTCTCCTAAAGGAGAATAAATCCCTGACAATGTTGTCTTTCAAGCAAGAAAACCTCTTTGCATTTTCTAGGTTACTCAAGCAACACTTTTGAATCCTACTTGCTAGGGAAACAAGTGACAAAAAGGAAAAATACCCAGTGAATTAGTACTTTTTTTTTTTTTAATCACTTTCTTTTGTTGTTTTGTTTGGATTTTTTTTGGTTATTTTTGTCAGAAGGGACATAAGGGATCCAAGAGATATATAAGAGCCTGGGTTAATGGCACCTGAGATTCAAGGAGTTAGAAAAAAGATGGAGTGAGTCTTTCTGGCATCACAGAGCCTACAAAACTCAATACATTTGTGTGAAGTACTTTATCACCTTTTTTTACTGCAAAACAAAACAAACCTGTAGACACAGAACTGTCTTAATTGCTGTATTAGACTTCCAGAGTACATGCTACCACCACTGCAAAAACCATGTAGCCATGAGGGCCCACAATGCTAGGTACAAATTAGGGGATTCTACACAGAAGAGAAGCTGGTAGATCACTGCCACAGCTCCACGTGAGGACATGCACTCCCAAAGCAGCAAACATTGCAACATATAGTCACAGCCTATATATAGTCCAAAGCCCAAACCCGCACCATTCAACCCTCTGTAATCTCATTTCTGCAAGTGTAGTTTTTAAGCAAGAGAAACCTTTCTCTACAAATCTAAAGATGAAGCCATCAAGCATAGAAATCTCTGAATTCTTGAAGAAAGAAGTACAATTAAAACATTATGGGTAAATCTCAGTTTGGATTAACTACAAGATTATTAATCACTGACAGAGAACGCACTTAAATATGTAAAGCATTGAATAATGAGAAATGTAGCTTGAAATGGACCTCTGAGGTGTTCTATTCCAAGTGCCTGCTTAAAGCAATGGGTTCTTCAATGTTAATTTAGCTCAGGCCATCAGTCCAGGTAAGCTTTCTATCACCAAAGTAAATGTGCCACAGTCGGTCTGGTAGGAAAGAACTACCCTCAGTGGGAAAAACTCAATTTATCTTATTTTCTCTTGCACTAACAGCTATCTCTACATATTGTAATACACATCTCTGAGAGAAACTTGGTTCCACCTTCCCTATAATCCTCTTTTAGGAAGCCTGAAGAGAGCAAAAAGATCTCAGCCATCTCGTGAACGTTTCCTCACAGTCTTAGTGGTCCCTCGGCTGACCTGCTCCTCCTTATTGAGATTTCTTGCACAAGCAGCACATCATGGGCAGCCTTAGGAGCCCCAGAGGGAAGGATCCCTTCCATCAGCTGGCCAGCTACGCTCTTGTAAGGGCAATGGTGAGCTTCCTGGTGAGCTTCCACAGCTGGGTGGTGCGGTGCTGACTCAAGGTTTGGCTTGACTCACTGCTGACTCATTCCTCTGGAGCCCTTGGTGCTTTTTAAGCTAATCAGTCAAGAGTGCTAATGGACTGCTGAAAAGGGTAAGTTGCTACTTTTGTCCTTATTAATGTACTATAATTAACAGTATTATGCCTACCGCTAATACCAGAGCACTTTGAGTGCACCAGAAGTGACTGATACCATATTTGTGACAACTGTCACAGAATGGATTTTCTTAAATACAAAGCAACAACAAAAAAAAGTATCCGTATTGTGTGTAACAATATCACCTATGCAACAATAAAAACTGTGAAAAAACTTGTAGCCATAAGGCTGACAGCTGTTCAACAGATATTGGACTAATGCCACAGTCCTATGAAAATCTATCCTTTTAAATTAGAGTTTCTTAGTGCTACAAAACAAAAGACAACTAGCACCCTGAAATATCTCCCTTTCCCTCCCATCCCCAGTATGCAACAGATTAAGAAAGCCACAGCAACTTTTCAAATAGAATGTCTGATTTTCAGCACATAACCCCCAGCTCTGCACTCAGTCACAACTTTAAACTTGTCATAGCATGAACCTGGAGAAAATACTTTCATTTGAAAAGTAAACGTAATTATAATCAAGAAAGTAAGCAAGTGTTCAATCTACTGGTATCATTGCTACATTTACTTTCCTCCCAGCTGTTTCCTCCTATATAGAGCCATTTCACATTTGTAACACTAAAGCAAGCAACTTTTTGTACTGTGCAGAGAATATGCGTGCAAGGCTCCAACATCCTTCCAAAGAATGCCTCTCTTATGACAGGTACAGTATAACACTATCTTTATTGTCTGAATCTTTCCTGCCAAAATGCCAAAAATCTTTTGAGGTTCTGCCAAGAATACTTAAAGCATTCCCTTAGAAAGACAGTTAAAAATTATATATATATATTATATATATATAATTTATATATATATGGCTTATATCTATATATAATTTTATATATATGTATATATATAAACCACCCCATAAACTAATAAGGTTAAAGAGAAGAAGAGAAGGCCCTTCTTTTTTCACTTCTGATAATTACAGAGAACACCTCTGTCTGATGAAGGATAAAAGACCTCCATGTAAGAAAAAGAGTGCTAGGCTTTTTCCATAGCAAAGACTTGAGTTACAAGACTGAAGAATACTGCTTGGCAGGGTGATATGGGATAAAGCCCTGGAGGGAAGAGGGGCCCAAGAAAGCTGGTCAGTATTCAAGAACCAACTCCTCTAAGCCCGGAAGCAGTGCGTCCCAAGAAGGAGGAAGGCAGGTAAGAATGCCAGGAGGTCCCCATGGAACAGCATGGAGCTTCTGGACTGACTTAGGTGCAGAAAGAAAGTCTATAAGGAGTGGAAGCAGGAACAGTTTACCTGGGAGGCTTTTATGATGGAGTTACAGCATCAGTGAATAAAGAAAGAGCAACTGATGTCATCTACCTGGACTCATGTGAGGCATTTGACACTGTTCTGCATGACATCCTGGTTGCCAAACTGGAGAAAAGTGGATTTGATGGATGGACCAATTGATGGACAAGGAATTGGCCGGATGTTCGCACTTGTGTTGTGGTCAATGGCTCCATTTTCAAGTGGATATCGGTGATGAGTGGCATTCCTCAAGGACTGGTGCTGCAAGTGGTGCTATTTAACATCTTTGTAGGCAACAATGACAGTGGGATCAAGTGCACCCTCAGCAAATTTGCAGAGAACACCAAGCTAAGTGGTGCAGTTGACACATCATAGGGAAGGGATGCCAACTGAAGGGACCTGGACAGGCTTGAAAGGTGGGCCTATGCCAACCTCATGAAGTTCTACAAGGCCAAGTGCAAAGTCCTGCACCTGGGTCAGGGCAATCCCCAGCACAGATACAGGTTGGGCAGAGAATAGCTTGAGAGCAGCCCTGAGGTGAAGGATTTGGGGATGTCAGTTGATGAAAGACTCAGTGTGAGCTGGCAATGGCCACTTGCAGCCCAGATGGCAAACCGTACCCTGGGCTGCATCAAGAGAAGTGTGACCAGCAGGTCAAGGGAGGTGATTCTGCCCCTCTACTCAGTTCTCGTGAGTCCCCACCTGGAGTACCGCACCCAGTTCTGGGGCACCTAACATAAGAAAGACATAGAGCTGTTGGAGCAAGTCCAGAGGAGGGCCACAACGATGATCAGAGGGCTGAAGCACTTCCCCTACAAGGACAGGCTGAGACAGCCTGGAGAAAAAAAGGCTCCAAGAGAACCCTATAGCGGCCTTCCAGTACCTGAAGTGGGTGCCTACAGGAAAGCTGGGGAGGGACAGGACAAGTGGAAATTGTTTTAAACTGAAGAGGGCAGATTTAGACTAGATATTAGGAATAAATTCTTTATTGTGAGGGTGGTGAGACACTGAAACAGGTTGCCCAGCGAGGTTGTGGATGCCCCCACTCTGGAGGCATTCAAAGCCAGGTTGGATGGGGCTTTGAGCAACCTAGTCTGGTGGAAGGTGTCCCTGCCTATAGCAGAGGGGTTGAAACTAGATGATCTTAAAGGTCTCTTCCAACACAAACCATTCTATAATTCTACGATTCTATGAACTGCAGGATGTTCAAGTGACATTTTGCAGCCACTTTGCCCATCCCTGTAGGCAAAGGAAAGATGAAGGGAGACTCTTTCAGTGCAGTGTCAAACCCCTTCTAAAAAGGTGGCGTAAATTAAATGTACCAGTCTCAAAAAACTTCTCAGCACTTAGGGAATCTGATTAGTGTTTGGTCTTCTGGGTTGGCAAGTAAAAAGGAGCACATGGTAGATATCACTAAGCTGCATGACTGTCACGTAAAGCAGCCACTAAAAATGGTAGAATTCACATGGGGTAGCTTCAACTCAGTTAACTTTCACTCAAGGAGGAATTAAATAATGTTTAATTCTTCCTTTTGCTGAGGGCAGAGGAGAGTGGGCACCCGCAAACAACTGACTGAGGCCACACATCCCTAGCATGGGGTAGTTCAGATGGTTTTTACTGTAACACACAAAGAGTTCTTTTAAAATTAATTTTAACATGACATTTTTATGGCATTTTTAAACTGAATTGTAACAAACTTCCCAGAGTTAAAAGCCAGAATATTAATATTTCCCAGCCTCTCTCCAGGAAACTGTCAACATTCTTCATCTTATATAGCAAGATGCCTGACTATCTTAAAAGAAAGAACAGATAATTTACTTAAAATGGCAATGGCAACATGCTAACTCGTGAGCTTACCATATCCTCAGACCAGGTTGAATTGGTGCTTATTTCCTTCATACTTTATCCCTAAACTTATCCCACTTATCAGACCTTTTCCTCCCCCCATCCCTGATTCTTCTGCATAGAACAGGGCTCTCATATACATGATGTACTAATAGGTTTGTTTTTTGTTTTTTTTTTTTTTTGTGATGCCACTGTAGCTTTTAAATACAATGTGTGACGCTACAGTGGTGCACACACCATTTTGTTACAGACTTTTGCCTTTCAAATGTATTACATGTATTCCAACATATATCCCAATGCATTATAGATCCCACTTCAAGCAAAGCAGAGAGATGATCACTGACATGGTCATCCAGAAATTTATTGTACTGTCAGTCTAACTGACAAGAGGAATTTGTTCTCAGCACAGATCCACAGTATCCTTGTAAATTCAAGAGACCAGCAGCCACCTCCAGGTCAGATTAAAGCATTTTAAATACTCCAAATCCAAATCAATTACTATATTGGATATTATGAGCAAAACTATAATTCAGTGCTCTTTTGAAAGCCAGTGTACAGAGGATAAAAGATGTCTCACACCTTTACCCACTGCAAGTTGTTGAGGAGTTGTATTCTAATCATGTGCTACTGAAGGTTCACTTTCAGTGCAGCTGAAAGGTCAGAGGAGTGAATAACTGAAACCAGATTAGGATCTGAGAAGAGGGAGTCAGAAGGTCATCTCCTAATAACTGGAAGATATGTTGTTTAGGCATGCTACCAATCAAAAAATTAGAGAGGAATTAATCATTTTTACCTGTAGACATAAATGGTGTAGACATTCAGATCCATGCTACGTCCTGAGACATTGCCTTCATAAATCCAAAGCAGAGAACCAAGCATGTTTCCATGCCATCTCTAGCAGTGAGATGAAGCATGTCACAGAGCAGGTCATCAGACATGCTTAATAGAAATGCCTTTTCTTCTACACTGAACATAAGGAAGATTTGGTGGTCAGCTCAAATAAAAGCAGTTGTTTTGTCATGTAACTCTCATCTTTACAATCACAATATGGTATCTAAGCATATCTGGAACTGAACTATTATGGACATGTGTTGGCAACCAAAGGAGCATATACCTTTTGTAAAAAACCCTTTTCAAGCATCCTTCCCTGTCTACAACACAACAGGAGCCACATTCACCTTTATCACCAACCAGCTACTGTTTCTCCCTTAGAAGATCTTATTCCAGGACTGGGCCCATTTTCTAGTTCTTCTTTGCTATAAACAATAAGCAGAGCATGCCAGGTATATGCATGTCTTCTTCTGTACCTACAGATGGGAATCTGTAGGTACAGGCTAACCTTCACAGTCATCTAAACACAGATGCCAAAGACTAGTGGAAACTGATAGTGGTGAGACTGTTAGCAGAATCACAGCTATAATTCTTCACTACTTTTGGGGGGATATGCAAAGGTCATGGATGACAGTGGGAAGTAGGGAGCTGGTCACTCCTCTAGAAAAGGTACAAATCTTTATAGCACGTTACATGGATCATTGCTATTCTTCCTGTGTTTGAAAACATGAACTATATAGTTACCGTATGGTTATTAAATAGTTCAGTCTATTGTTTGGAATAGCATATGGCTCGTACGTGACAAGGTAAGGATTGTCCCATAACTGTTGGGGCTGCTGTAGACATTCAGCAATGCAATAACAGATAGATGTGTCTGACAGGTGGTGAAAAGGACTCACAGTATCCTCGATTTCCAGTACTAAAATTTTTGCCAGTTGAAAAGTTTTTCTAAATGCAATAAGGTCAATAAAGAAACCAAATTTTCTAGTAATCTAGCCTTTAAAGGAAAAAGATAAGCTAGAAAAATGATTAATTTTTTAATGTGACTGGGTGATGTTTTAACAACTTGCCTGTGGTGCCAATGAACTGGAGTATCGAAGATTTGCTGGATGAATAAACTGTATTACATCACAAAGAAAATGAAGTGCTTAAATAGAATAGTCTACTTATTTTACTGCACTTTAGAGGGCTCAGTTTGTGTGCACATTCACGGACAAGCACACACTGACGAGCAGAGGCTTGGGAACAGAAAAGCACACATACCTATATATGGCTCTATTAGACAGAACTGCAAATAAGTGCAAAAACAAGTACAGTAAAATATATGGAAGGACTCCTATGCTGAACAAAATAACAGCACAGACAAATTGGAGTGTTTCCCACCAAAACAGAATCCATTCCTGAGGTATTCATTTCTGGAAATATGCTTTTTCTCATATTGAATTTAGTAAGAAGATCTGCCAGTTATTACAAATGCAGAAAAAACAGCTACCCTGAGAGACCAAGCTGGTCAAGAACATTAAATCCTACAAGTCTCAAAAGGTTTGTTCCTTTTAATAAAAAGTTCAGACACTGTCTTTAGTAATCGCAGCATTTCATAACAACTATTATGCTATATATCAAAGAATGCAAAATCTCTGGGAATAGGATGTAGAACTTGCCAGCTCACAGGTATCAGGTCAAATCTCCCCCACATCACTAGCAGCGAGAATCACTACTAGACCAGTAACTGTTTGGGACTCCTGCAAAACAAGTTAGGTAAGTCTACACTGCATAATTACAACATTGTGCAAGGCTCCAGGAGCCAGCCCAGGTGCAGGAAGCCGCCTGGCCACGTCAATGTGGCACAGTGTCCAGTCTAATTAGCGGCTGCTCAGGGCACAACCATGCTGCTTTCCAAGACCACAGCTGTATTCCTCCATGACACTTCACTGTCTGGACACACCGGCTCATTCAAACCTAGCTCTCCTGGCAAGGAGGGCTCCAGACCACTAACAGCCATCGTGCACTTGCCCTGGCTCTGTTCGGAGCACTGACTTGAGCAAATGTGTAGAGGACAGAGAAGACATGAGCCATACCTATGACACTTCCTAAAGTTGTTCTCTGCTAAACAGGCATATGATAGGGCACATGTAGGGCACACAGCTGCACAGACCTGCTCTGACTCCCCCAGTTTCACAGCAAGAAGATCTGTGCTGCCGGCCAGGCATATGATGGTTAGGCATCCTATGGAACACTTGCAAGAGACTGGTAACTTTATGCTGGAAATTTTAAAGAACGCTACTGTTCTGCTTCATGTTACGAAAGACAGAAGTAGCAGGTGATACTGTAAGCACACAGGAGTGCCTCAGGCACTTCCAATTAACCTATGCATCGTGATACCCTTGTGAGAAAAATACCAATTTAGCAGTTGACAGAGTTGTCAAGACACTGAACAGTGTGGTATCTAACTGGTGGTGAAGTGCTGGCCATCTTTTGTTCAGGCCAATTTATTACATGTTGGATTTCAAAGCAAAGAGCAATTTCCTTTCTGCTCTCTGTTGGTAAAGCAAATGCAGTAATGAATACAGTATTAAACATTTCAACTAACAAGCCCTAAAAGCTGCAGAAACGCAGAAACATTTGCTCACTCGCTCTACTGAGCTCGGAAGTAAAGCAACAGATGATAACCTTATGCCTCAGTGCCTTGTGGTACTTTTCTTAACAAGGATGAAGACGACACTCACGGTACACATTTATGCCATTAAAAATCTCACATCTGATGCTCTTTAAAAACAGTTTAAAAAAAACAAGAGAACAAAAAAACCCAAACCCATCATTTCAAATGATGAGTACAGCAGGACAGTAATTATGTCTTCTACCCTAAAAATAGAAAGAGATTTCAAAATTAAAGCAAAAATATATACATATATCAATATGTATGGTAGCAACATTTTAATAATTGCTTTCTATGACAAATTTAGTAACAGAAATCATAACTTAAAATCACATCTTTAAATGTGTGTAAGATACTAAGCAATCAGTTCAAGAATATATCTATAGCTCCTAGACACAATAAAATTATTCACTTTTGCATTCAGCTTCAGAATTTTAGCTAAATGAACATGCATTAGAGCTAATGGTCATTGAGATAAAAATGAAGCAGTAAGTAAGGCACACCAAATAAATAAATAAATAAATAAATAAATAAATATAGAACCTTGGGAAGTACTAGTGTTTTACCAGAAATCTTAGTTTTAGTTTCATCTCCCAGTATTTCTACAGTATATTTCTCCCTTTCTATCTCAAAACTGAACAGCTGCTTCTAAAACCTGTTGTGTTTTTTTTTTAACAGCTTGCATCTCTCTTTACATTTTTTAAACTTCACTGCAGAAACAGTTTCCTACATGAAGCTCTAATTAAAAGGGAGAGCATTCATCTCGGTAATTCTTAAAGGAAAAATCATGGGCAAACTTCATCCAAAAGAAAACTTCAAAAGAGTCAAACTACAAATCATTCACATGGATGCAATCAAAGAGACAAAATAAAGTACTCTTATGAATTTGATAAGTTGCATATGTATGTATGAGTTGCATTCTTCTCAAATTAGCTTTGATCTAGAGAGCAAAATCCCAGTATAAAGAATTTTAGAGATTGGTCATCAACACATATATGTGCGTAATTATTGCAAGGGACCGAAGTAAGTGAGAAATTGCCAGCCCACGTAGAAGTACAGGTTCATTTCAAGCACAAGTATGACATCACCCTTCTCTCAATCGAATTTCTGTTCTGTGTTTTTCTCTAACAAAATTTAACATCAGTTTATGATTTGAAAAGAGCAAGAGTCAGTTACAAACTATCATCTGGAATCACATTCAGTGGTCCTGATTGCCAAAAGTTATGCTACTATGCTGGGGGTCAGCAAATGGTCACCACTGAATCAAATGACGACTGGCAGGAGCCTCTAAGTTACCTAAGGTCACATACCCCACCTTGGATCAGGATCACTTATGGTGGTGACATTCCTGACAGACACTCAGTTACCTTTGTTTGACAGTACTGGTTCCACTGCCAGTGCAAGTAATCCTATTCTCTTTTAACTTATGCAATAGATGATTATTTCCTCTTTGTGGGAACCTTTTAAAGACTCATGTTACTCCTCCAGCTTTTTTCGACTCAGCTCAAATTCTGTCAATCTTTCTTCAGAGCTCATGTTTTCTTTATCTCCAGTCATTTTAAGTACTTGCCTCTGGACTTGGGTTTATATCTTTCTTGGAGCGTGAGGCCCAAAATTAGACATAGCCCCTCTGAAGCCAAATAACTTCAGAGCAAAGCAGAAAGGTTATGTGATTTGTCTTGCTGACACAACAGTTCAGCTTAGGTATTCATTATAGCACTAACCTTTTTCACAACCATACAACATTATTTTTCCAAGTACGGGCTGTGATCCACAACAAAATCAGATTTTATTCTAAATAGCTGCTCCGAGCAAATTGTTCCCTGTCCTCATTACTATTGTCTAGCTACAGTAATCTGCATTTATCAAACTGAATTGTGCTGCATTTGCCACACTGCAAGTGCAATCTGTCCAGACCAATTCTGGTATTCTAACCTGGTCTGCAAGGCAGTGACTGTCTCCCTTAGCTCCATGCATTCTTCAAAGTTAATGAACATTCCTTAAAGTACATCATTTCAATTGTTTGTGAAAATACTGAACACCAGCATCAAGTGATGGCTTTTTTTTTCCATTCTAGGTGCTTTAATGTCATTGGACTACTTCATTTCAGGGTATTTTTGAGAACTGAGTATCTAAAACTTCCTACTCATCTACTTCAAATACAGATTCTAACACTTATCTACAAGTTTGCCTCCCCTGTGTTCACAAAAATGGTCACCAACAGATCCAGTATATGCTGGCATGAAGTTCATTAGGTCAAGTTTACCCTAGAACATCTGAATGCTCTCTAGCCTTCCTCATATAGTGCTGTCATCTGTGCACTCATCACATGAATTGTGTCAACCATCTTCTATACAACTGACCTTTTCCATAAAGACAGCCACTAGAAAGCTAGAATAAATTTTGTAAATCTTGCTTGATGGTCTATCAAGAGCTCTGCCATTCCACAAAGAACTGGATTGGCTCTTTCGTCCCCCTCTGAACACTTATCATCACTCCTTGTTTTTTTTTTTTGTCTGTATCTGACTAGATTTCTCTTACTTTTTGGCTTAGCTGTTCTAGTTTTGTATATTTTCCTATATGGCCTTAGCTGCTTGACTTAGTTTCCATGTACTGTACATGTGCATATATAAATGCACACATAAAACTCAATTTTTTCTTTTGCTTTCTGTCATTTTCATTCATGTCATATTCTTACGTGGATATACTCAAACCTTTGACTCCAATTGATTGCATCCACATTTGAGAAAGTTTCCCTTTTCACTGTGCCCCTCCAACTCCTAAGATAAAAGCCGCTTCCACCACTTGGTGTCTCCTTGTGCACCTAGGTAAACAGAGCCGTATGCTGTGAATAGGTCTGCCAGCAGTCCACAGAAACCTAACCCATCAGATTCTTCTGACAGCGTACATTCACCACTGTAAATTCTGCGTTCTTTTCTTCTTTAGTTGTCCCATAAAGACTTTGGGCAAAGTTTCTCCTCCTGTGCACACGATCTTAGAACAAGTATGTAACTGATGTACAAAGATGTAACCCTATGGTCTGCTTGAGCCAAATTAGAACTTAAATATTTATGTTCTGATCAAATGACTTAGTAGGTCAGACGCCTGCCCAGGGCAATATTGCTTATAGTCATCCAGGGTTTCTTTTATGGAACCTCTTCTCATTATATTAATAAGCTCATGTGCAAGGAGGCTCTTTTTTTTCCCCTCATTTTCTCTTTTTTTCTCCTTTAATGCTGAAAGAGGCACTTATATTTAATCCAACAGGTCAGAGTTAATCTGAGAATTTTGGTTGATGTGATTCCCTTTCCTTCTCTTCATGAGAAAAAGGATGCTTTAGCAAGATCAGTGTGTGCCACTTACCTATTATAACAATTATTTCAAAGTTACAAATGAATTGCTAAGTAAGTGCTACAGACCGTGCAGTGGAGAAATGAAATCAAGAGGCTATAAATGAGTAAGGCAATGAGAGAAGGGCATGCCAGGAGAGAAGTCAGACACACAGACTAAGCTCATTTTAGCGTTGATGCTTTTGTTCTACTCTCTACAGCAATGATGAGTACTGCCTATATAGTCAATAGGATTACAAGCCAAATGTATAATTTGATAACTGCAGCAGTTTGGAATTGGCTGATACAATGCCTCTGAGATTTCGCCGCAATGTTCTGCTTCTGATAAGGCAAATTTAAGTTGGGAAGATTGAAGCTTCTGAATTATCCATGTTCTCACTGTTCCCAATATATCATTAATGGCTGTTCTCCCCATATGATCTAGTTTGTACTACACTGTATGACATCACAGCTTTCAAGAAATGGAGTGTAAATTTAAATTACCACACAGGTATCAGAGCAGTGTCTGTGACCTGAAAGACAATTAGCCAGTAATTCCATGCCAGGAAGGCATCATCATTTCCTGTTAAGCTCACAACATGGATGCAATACACAGCTCTGTTCCTAAGAGATTGTATTTCAAATGGTCTCCTTCCTGCATCATGAGTCAGTCAGCAGTCCCACACCGCCACAATAATTAGCCACAGCTTTTTGTTCTTTGACAAAGATGTACAGCCTAACAGCTTGATTTTAATTCCCCACTGGAACAAGTAACTAATTATGACCTGCATTAAAAGTTAGCTGCAGTAATTTAATAGGATAATTTTAGAGATCTGATAGACTTCCAAATTGTGTGTAAATAGATTACTATGAATGCTTTAGAAATACAAACTTAAAACTACCTAGAGAGCAAGATGAAGCCCGACTACATACACGAATCCTTCATCAGAGCAATTTCAGAAATCCCCATCACTGCATTTAATAAAGCTAACAGTTCCCTATAGCTTCCAGCCTAAATAAATCATTAGCTGCCCAAAGACAAATGCAGCCTTCCTGAATGGAAAAAGGTCACTAAAAAAAAATAAATAGTATGAAACAAAACAAAGCTCCTAGACAAGAAAATGGTAACTATGCATGTTTTTAAAAATACAGACTTTTATCATTATGGGAAGAAGGAGACAAAATCTTCAGTCTTTGTCCCCAACAGCTGATGGTCATCTAACAGGATAAACTTCCAACAAGCAGGACCGATTACACTGGAAGCTTATTAGTACTACTACTTCAGTTAGATACAGGAGCCAACAGTGGCTGTCCTTTGGTGCTAAAGCCCGCTTTCACAGATAGTAGGTGCAAGGGTTGTATAGGGAAGGGAGAGGCAGATTCTCTTACTTAGCATTATGTTAAGAAGTGGAAATGGGATGGTATTATCTAGAGAATTGCTGAGAGTAAATAAAGCACCTGCAAATTTCATAGTTCAGCGGAAACTGTTATTTAAGTTAGAAATCACATTACCACACACTGTGATCTCAAACAGTTGAACAGAAAGAATAAAATCACTCCAGAATATAAAATGAAGACACAAGAAGGTTTTGTGCTCCCATAGTCAATGTCCACGAGATGCAAAATGGGAGTTACAGATGAACTTTGAGTTCCTAAGAGCCTTAAACATCTCTACTTTCACTTGCATGGCTATGTGACAAAAGCTTGGCCTAGACAATACTGCTGTGCTTCAACTCTAAATTCAGCTAAACTTTCATTCTACATTAAAATTCATTCATTCTTAAATTTTCTACTTTCTCAATGGCAATTCACAGAGGATGGCATATTTCCTGATTTTTACTCACAGAAATGGTTCTATTTCTTTTCCATTTTCTCTCAACACTTTGCTTTCCACACCTGCTCAGACCTACTTTCTTTTTCCTCAGTATTTGACAGATAATAGTGCGTGCCACTGGGAACTCATTTGAGAACTCCTGGGTCCAAAAGCTCAACTACTGCAAGCCATTCCTTTCAAGAGCTGAGTGAAGTGTTCCCTGAGCTCCATGATCTCCCCAGCTACACAGACTACCATGCCGATGACTCTTGCTGTCAGGATCAGGCAAATTAAAAAGCTTAAACAACTTAATCCAAGAACAGAAAAATTAACAGCAATGGTGCAGTACGTTAGATATTATAAAGGACACTGACACAGCGACTTTATCAAGAAGAGTGCAAACACTTTAGACAATTATTTTATAGTGTTTTGACATTATTAGCTATTCACACTCTCAATACCTCCCCTTCACAACAGAACATACCCTGAAATAACAGACTGCCATGTTTGGTTTCACAGCATGAGGAGAAGCAGCTTTTTTTCCTGTGCTCCAGTGAACTTATACATTTTCTAACGCGAACTTTGCTAAAGGCTGCCCAGAGTACAAACCATAAAAAGAACACTTTCATTTGCAGGAGAACAGTCCTATCCCCTTAAGCACTTGTGTTGCATATTTTTTTCTTATGTGTGTTTTTAAAATATTTTATTTTTTATTTATATAAAACATGAGCAGTTCAGGAGTTAATTGCTTCCTTAAAACTTCCCCCGCACTCAGTCCTTTCACATCCACATGCAGTATGGTAAGACAAAACTCCAGATAAGACAGCCCTGTTCTTTCCTGCCCTGTCACTAGAGGCTGTCACAGTGCACCTCTAGGAAGTGCCTAAATTATCCATGCATGGTCCAAATAGCTTTGAGCAGCACAAGGAAGGGAAAGTGCACCTGAAAAGGATTTCAGACCAAGAACAAAGCTAAATAATCTATGGGGAAAATCAAGTGGTTGCTGGCAAGCTGCCTTTTATCTCACTGGACACATGAACTCTCTTCTGGCAAAGTTCTCACATAAACACACTCCAGAAGGAGAACGAGCTTCAAATAGGATATATGTCTAGATAAAACCTTCTGCTTTTGGACTTGTTTTTTTCCAGATGCTAATCCTCAACAAGAAAACTCTGCAATAAGACAACACTCTTATTTACCACTGGTCACAGGCTCCCAAGAAGGCTGCCAGGAATATTAAACTCCCTTGGACCTACTGGCCACACTTTACCCACTTGGCCACTACGTACTGCTACCCGCAGTTCTCCTGGTACTGCTGCAGAGAAGGCAGAATGCAGTGCTGACATACAACATATCTGTTCATAATACCACATAATTCTCAGAAATGCAGTTTCTTTTGTAACTGATAAAAAGTTGCAGTCTTGAAGTGAGGTATATGCAGTTATTCTCATTCATCAGAATTACAGTCCCTAGAAACTGCTCAACCCATTATACGTAGCTCAAGGCAGATTACTGCGCATAGAATTGACAATAAGGTTTAAGTATCCTCAAGCTTCTGGAAAGTATTTTTAAAAAAACTTTTAGCTTATAGAGACAAACTGGATTCCCAGAAAATTCACCTCAGAGCACATATCAGAAATCATAGTTTTATCAAAAACTGTATGATTAGATTGGCTCAGATTATTTCCTTGCAAAAAAAAACCCTGTATCTGTGTTTATTTAAGTGTATAAATCAGATTGGTGACAAAATCTGTTCCCTGAACATACAGCCTGCCACTGAGAGCTATGCTATCACCTTTTAGCCAGGCGTTAGCCATACATCATTTCATTCCACTTAATTTATCTTTCCTTCTCTGTGGCGGTTGCTGAATTATCAAAATATATTATGACACACTGCTAATAATCAATTTCTGTCTCTATCAGTCAATGCTTTTGCTCCTTCCAAGACATTTGCAGTTGCGAATTCCTGTTCCTGGATCCATGTTCTAGACATCAGAGCATCTTTCTGCGCTGCGGTCATGTATGTTCTGATTTTAGGATCAGTCTGTAGAAAACTCCCTTTCTTTATGGTTTCATCCCATATACAGAACAGCTAGGGGTGGAAGAAGTGATTCCCTTCAGGACCTACAGCTTGAGGAAACTCTACAGAACATGGCACATGCAGATGTATCTACCACCACAGCATTCTCAGAGGGGCTGGAAAATCAGCACTGGCCACACGTCAGTAATATTCTCTCAACAAAAAAAATTCCTACAGCTCATGCATTTGTCACTAGTTCTGCTTTTCAATGCTGAAAAGCAATCTTTGTCCCATTTTGCTGGAATGCAGTTATTCCAGGCTATCTTGTCTCATCTATATGTAGGCCACTTTACTCACTTCCATCCTGGACTCAGGTAGCAGACTCCACACAAGTTCTATCTTATCACCTTTCCAAGCTCAAGTTACTTTCTGCGCTCTTTTTAAGGTTTTGATTTAACTTGTAAAAATACCCTTCGGAACATGTTTAATACTAGTCCCCAGAGGGACAGCTTCCCCTTGCTGCCTCTCTCTACTTGCACAGAGCAAACCTGAAATACCCAAACTCTGCTCCCACCACGTGCTGATCTTGGCATGCTCAAGTGACCCCAGTGAGAGGAGAAGGCCTCCGCTTCAGACACGTGAGAAGCTGCTGCTTAAAGGGTGAAAAAAGGTACTTGCTCTGGAAGCGGCAGCACTAGGGAGATGAGGGCATCGTCAGACAGAATCCTCAACAGTGTAGCTGATAAACCTGCTATCTGCTATAGCTACCAGATAATGCATCAATCCAGTATTTCAGCCGCTCAAAGAAACATGCAGGCTCAGCTTTCTGGATTTAACACACTTCAGAAATTACTCACTCTTGTGCTTTGGACAATGATTGGCTCCTACTAGGCTGTCAGCAAGTGCTCCACACATCCAACCTTCTCTCAAGATGACTATCACACCTCTGCAGCCTAGTAATCTTAGGTAAACTGTGCAAGAAATTGAGATTCTCTTCAATGACCAAAATCACCAAATTAATATTTCCAGAACAGCATAACTCAGGTAAGACCATCACATAAGTTAGCAAACAGAGAAAATCCCTGAAGTGAAACATGACTAAGCAACATAATCTTTTATTTTACCAAATCGGAAATTGTCTCATGCAACATCTAACAAAAACACTGTTCACAAGAGAGACATGTGGCATAATCCTCCAATGGAAACCATCTTCACCAAATTAATATACAGCATACCAAGTCTGTGAGATACCTCAGGAACATAAATCTTTAACATCATCTGGATGCCCATTATTTGGAAGTGCTTTCAAGTAAGCTTCATTTTGGATTCTCCAATATCCCTACAAGGAATGTTCTCGATAAACCAGCCAAAACAGCCCCCTTAAACTGATTCTGTAACTCCCACACACATCCACCTATCTCACACTCCAGAAAAAGGAACTCATCCAACTGACTGCAAAAGTTATGATGAAAAAACCTTTCAGCCCATAGGAAAAACAACAACAAACAAACAAACAAACCCATCAAACCACCAAATCTCACTAAGCCCATTTGGATGTAAGTGAAAACACAACCCTATTTACAAGGCAAGGCAAAAAATCTTATTGCAGAGAGACACTGCACAGCTGTCTTAACAAGAAGACTGATAGACATCTCCAGCTCAAGTATGGTCTTCTTTCTTTCTCAAGTCTACCAGAATTTGTCTTGATTTACACTGAAGAAGGCTCCATCCCACCCTGCTCAACAGTTTCAGTACTGGATATAATGTCCTACTCCCTGTCTCCAATTACATGCTCACTTGGTTGAATACACACTGAGGGGAAGATGGCCGGTTCATCAACTTGCTAAGCATATGCTCTAGGAATCCAAAGATTTCTTACAGAGCATTAATAGAAAGTTTCCCTATTTTCAAACAACTCTGCCATCAGTTCACAGCTCAGCCTTTATAGCAAAGTCCACAGGAAGCAAAAAGCATACCATTAAAATAGGCAGAGAACAAAAAAAGTATCTCACTGGTATAGCTGACTGTATTTTCATGCAGGTATCTTACATTACCTACCTTAAAATTACATACAGACATCACCATCTGCTGATGCTGCACCTTCAGCCTCTGTTGCAAGCCAATGGCCGCATGACTTCTAACTTGTCTCAGAAATAAGCTGAGGAAAAAAATAATTGAAAAAGGACTGTCTAGATCACAATTCTACTGCTGCTACTATCAACACGATGAGACAGCAATGACAAGTAGCAGGTCCAGTGAAAGACCACTGTGTGTAGAAAGTTGAAGAATAGAAATAGTATCATGGGAACCTAAGCTCAGCTTGCTTCAAAGGACAGTGAAAGAAAGAGATTCACGGAGCTGGATTCTGAGCGTTTTGTACATTTCAAGCCAAGCACGTAACCACTCACTGGTGCAAGTCTCTAAATTAGCATAAACAAAACCATACATCATGCACGCACATATGGAATAGTTTGTGTGTTTAAGATAATTTTTGGTTTCTCTTTAGAGGAATTCAATCACAGTTGACACTTCAGGACTGCCAGTGGGTGACCTTACATAGCATCTGTGTTGCAACGCCTACATGTGTTGCTAGGGTGAGCTAAGGATAGGAGTTAAGCTTCGGCTCTAAATTTCCTATTTTTTTCATCTCATGTCAGTCCTTATTGTTATTTCCACACAGGGAGAGGAAGGTGCAATTAAAAGAAAGAACACTGTTGCTTGGCTTGACTGTTTCTTGGCAGTTGGTGGATTTTGCTAAAACCTTATCAGAGTAAACCTATTTCTTGCTTCCATGTCATGCAGAGGAAGCATTTTCACTTACAGAAAAGACAGGCTGTAAATGAACCATTCCCTCCAGCACTACAGGTAGCTTCCCTGTCAGCAGGGGTTTGATCCCCACAGCTGGCACATAGGAAAGGGAGACAGAGGTGGAACATCTTTGAAGTAGCCCTTTTTTAAAGTTCAATATGCTGTGGCAAATAAAACACAAGCACGCCTAGGCTGGCAGGTAGTTCTCTTCCAGCTTGACCACTACCTCATTTTACCTTTCCTGGAAACACAACCTCCCCAGCATATTTTTGTTCCTTTCACTCTCCCTGAAGCACAGTTAATACTTATTCAATTATAGACGCCTGCATCCCTAAACAACAAAAAGTGAAAAACATATTATGAACAATTTCAAAGTCTGCAGACAATGCTTGTCGTTCCTAGTAGGCAATAAAGAGGGATGAAAATTAATCACTGTCTGCTATCTGCACTTTAAAAGTGGCAATTATTGATAAATGTGTTCCCACTTCAAGCACATTACTTGGAACTGCTGCTGGTGAGAAGTCTGGACTACTACAAAACCTTAAAACGTTAACTAGTCAAATAGCTTTTTAGGCCAGAACACAAATAAGAGCTCACTAATTGGAAAGATGACGTCATTGGACTGATTTATGAAAAGCACTGCTGATGTTTAGATTTGGAAAATTTACTTGAGATGGCTAAAGTAAACTTCATGGCCTTTGTTTTGGATACTCCAGTTTATGAAGCTGTCATTTAAAAGAGCCATTAGAAATAAACAGACACATGGCGATAGAAGCTATTGAAGGGGTTGGGCACGGGTACTGTGTTTTTTTTAAGCCCACGTACAGCTAGCACAGTGGTGCAGCCCGTAGGATCCTGCTCTTTTCCCCTCTAAAGTAAAAAGCTTTCAATTTAGCTTTCTGCCTCAAATATTGCTAAAATGATAGCAGTGTTTGTGATATGGGTCTGCTTGGTGATCCAACAACTGAAAATTCATGAATATTCTACATTTCAAACAGCAGCTCGCTGAAAAGGTTCTCCTCGCATCACAGCTATTCCCTAACCCACAATTCAGTTAGTCTCCACAGACTTCAAGTTTACCAGTGGCTGAAATGATTTATAGTCAAGACGCATGAATTAAAACAGTTGTGAAGCACTGAAGTTATTATTGGTTTACAGAATTAAGTTATAAGTCATTTTCTTTTCTTAGCAATTTTAGGTGGTTATTTTTTTGTTGTTGTTGTTGCTACGTAAAAACATTTACTACTCTATCCCAGCTGCAGACAGGACAGCAAGCATGTTTTAAGGCAGCCTGCCCCCAGAGCCTGAAGCCTTCCTTGTTTCCTTCTGCAACAACAAACCCCATGCTCTCCCATGCACTACTTCATTGAAACAGGGCCAGGAACAGAAGCAACCAAGTGGCACTCACCCCCACAGTAAAAGGCAGGAACAAACACAGCACCTAAATGCTAGACACTGCTGTGTATATACAGAAAGGCAGATTCATGCAATAAACTGAACTTGTTCTGCTTTTACATAGGTTTACCTGTGTAACACATCCATACATGAAGTTAGAGTGTGGAAGCTGTTGCCCAACTAAATGGAGGAAGCTATCATACACAAATAAATAACTCTCTACTGTCAGTGGAGCTAAAAAAAAAAATACTGTAAAGGACCGCCAAGGCAACAGGCCCAGCTGTTCAACAGAAAGCAAGAAAAAAAAAGCATTAAAAAATGCTTCAGACAGAGACATCTCTAAGTAACATCTACTGGGACTTGAAACAATTGTTCAAAGTTTGGGGTGAAATTGTGTTACAAGGATAAATATCCAGAAGAACAAACAAGGGACTAAATAGAAAAACAATAAATATTGTAATAGTTGCTTCATAATAACGGAAAGAAAAAAAGGAGTAAGGGGATAAGGAAAGCAGCTGAAAGAGGACATCTCTTCCAATCATTTCTTAGTGCTGCAAAAAAGGTTGGGAGCAAAAGCTCTTGCATATGGTGAGACCCAAGACTGTGGTAGTTATGGCTAGAGTATGCAGGAGTCAAACCAGACTCTTGATAAGAATCATAGGATTCGATTTAACAGTAATAGTCTATAAATACTAAAATGATGAAATGAAAGCATTGCCCTTAAAATGAATATTTTTTTTTTATTAAGTTACATACCACTCCACAAACTCATGGAAGAATTTCAGGTCTATCAAACTTCCTCCCTGCCCAAAATAATCACATACACGTTAAATTTAAATGGTCCCTAGTATCCAAACAAGTATGAAGTACACAAACCATAAAATAATAAGCACTGTGTTTTCTACAATAATTTTCCAAAAGTAGAAAGTACAATCTCTATTAACACTACTGAGGAAGCAGTGACCACTGTCTATAGGTTCAAGTATGGATCTCAACCTTTGGAAGTATATGTTGTATTCACTCATATTTACCAGTGTCACTAAGTATTATTTTCTTAGCATGCACTCACTGTATGTTACTCAGAAGTAGGTATCATCCTAGTTTATATGTAAGAAAACAGGAACCAATGGAAACAGCAACAATCTAAAACATACTGGGATGTTAATGAAAGTGTTAAAAGAGTACATTATTCTCTCGATAGGCATAACGAATTAATTTAAAAACTCTGCCTTCCAGATGGTCCACTTTACTCTTTAAAGCATGAGATACCACAAAGCAGTACTGCTTGTAAGGCATGTCCATGAACACACTGGTGGTCACAAAAGCATCAAATGTTTTTGGAAACTGTTTATCAAAGACGTGTTGTTGCTGTAAATTTGCAGAGACATTCACCTGTCTTTGATGTAGGTCCTCTTTGGGCAAAAAGGAGAAGGGGTATTTGTGTCTACTGTAGGAACAGGATTGGAAGGAAACTAGTAGATGGCCTTGCAATGACAGTGGAAATACATAAAATACACTGCAAAAAGTTCCACATATACTGAATAATTTTAACAACAATGGTATATATATATATTAAAAAAAAAGCTTCCACCCTGTTATAAATGCAATCAAAAAGCAAGCACAGCTCGAAATTTCCAGCAATTTATAATCCTTAGGAGAATTTAAATCAACAAACAAGTAATTCCTGGGAATTTTAGATAAGTTAATCATTAACTGCTGAAAGGAAAAGAAGACTCATTTGGACAAGCTTCTCCTGTTTTCTACCCATTGAAACACAGTGGCATCAACTATGTCTTGTAAGAAGTAAAAGCAGTTCCAGTTGACTTCAGTAGTTTACACTGGGACTGAATTTATAACCTGTATTAATCAATTGGCTTGCCAAGTCCCAGTACAGAACAAAGACATTTCATGTATTTTACTCCAAACAGGAATTAAATAGATGAAATCTAAAGGTGAATGGCACACCTATTAAAAAAATAAACAACAAAAAAACAATAGCACAACTTTCTAAAAGTGAGGCCTAGGGGAACATCAACAGCAACAACCCAGTGAAATACTTCCCTTATGTTTATAATATACTTTGTAGGCAATTAAATAATTTATCCCTTCAACAGGAAGATAGAACGCCTTTTCCAAGGCTATGCAGCAAATCATCAGCAGAGCCAAGATTAAAACCTTCTTTTTCCCAATGGTGTGAATTTAGGAAGTTTACTGTTTAGAAGGGGATGGTTAGGGAGGGAAAAAAAAAAAAGAATCTCCAAAACAGACGTACACACTCACTCCCATTAAAAAATACCAAACAGCATTCCATTCTGCTTTCCCAAAAACCTTTTGGAATGAGAATAAGGAAAAAAATAAATCAGCTCTGAATTGCCTGAAAGTTAGCAGCTCCTGTTTTCACATACTTCTAATAAAAAAAACAACCCTCATTACGTATGTACAGTGTTGTTCTTGCCATAGGAAATCTTTCAAATTACTTCCATGTTGCATGTGGCAGGTCGTGCCCTCACCGGAATAAACAGAGATAGCTCCAGCAAATCTGTGTTTCAGTTAACAGCAAATTGTAACCAACTTCCGTATCTCTCAAAAGCTTTTGCAGTAACGTCCCAGATCCACTGCAGTTGTGCCTGCTCCAATGTTAACACACCTCAGCCCTCGATTTTCTAAGATTTGCTTCTGTTCCCAGTAAAAAATGCTCTGCTTGGATTGACTGCACTTACCCCCTGCAACCAACACACACAAATTAGTAAGCAATCGGTGTCAATGGACACTCTGGTACAGCTGCACCCATTTAGGAGAACAGCTGCTCGAGAAATAAAAGAATGTTCTTTTCATGGAGCCACAAAACTTTCAGAAACTTGAGTGACAAATCTGCTTAAGAGGATATTTATTAGCAACAGTAAAGGCTCCTCCTTAGATCCCCAGTGTTTTGTTCCAGGCCCAAATCTTCCCTAAGCATAAAATTACTCATTTTTGTGACTGTCCCAGCATCTACAAGCAGTTGCTTTTGCCAAACAATAATAATACGGATTTGTATTCCAGTACCATTTCTCACATACTAAGCGCAGACCATATACTGACAGCATACATGTGAGTTCATCATAGAAGGACCTCAAACGCCAGCTGCTCTTCATAGCTGCCCCATGCTTACCTACACAGCCTCCTCAGTGCACCCACCCCATCAAGACCTACATCTCTTCGGTTTGAAAGAGGAACTTCAGCATCAGCATCTGGGATTGTGGCAAATAAGGAGTTTTTACTTTTTCCCATGGCCTCTGTGTCATATCCTGTTTCTCAGAGTCCTCCCATTCCCCTAAACATGACTTATCTCCCTAGCACTTTTCTTTCTCAGATTCCGGGCTGACTATCCTGCTGGTGGTGGAGCAATCAGAATGCCAGCTTTGCATGTAATTAGAGTAAGATTCCAGCCATGCTCCACCATTTCCCAGCAAGTAACTTTCAAGCACAGTAATTCTAACAAAAACTTGAGAATCTGAGGTTTTTTGAGTGTTTTATTGTAAGTTGAAGAAGTATCAAGCAGAAGTACTATTTATTTTCTTGTAATGTAATTTAGTTCAAATAAACCTTGTAAGTGATAGAAGTAAATTAGTATCTGTTTGCAAAACTTCACTAAATGGCTAAAATACATGTTTCCATGTTGAGTTACAGATCACAAAAAAAAAGCAAAGACCAAATTCAGCTATCCTTGATCAAATAAATGGACTCCAAAGCTGCTTCAAGTCTGAGGCTGCTTACATGAAGAAAAAACTGGAACTGAGTGTTTGAAAAGTGCTCAGCAATCACCCCATATAAAGATACATAGGAGCCTGAGAACTGATGCTAGAAAGTACTGAATCTGGGGTAAGCTTTGGTGGCTTTGGTTTGGTTGGGGGGTTTTCAAGTGTTTGGGTTTTCTCCCTCCCCCCCAGCTTTTCTTTCCTGGAAATAACCCAGTGACAGCATATGGAAAATAGAACAGAGATTACAAAAAGGAAGAAT
This sequence comes from Aquila spilogaster, assembly GCA_024606505.1. Taxonomy (NCBI): domain Eukaryota; kingdom Metazoa; phylum Chordata; class Aves; order Accipitriformes; family Accipitridae; genus Aquila; species Aquila spilogaster. Next base: position 37,243 of record JANHGO010004350.1, on the reverse strand, counting down.
TGTTCCTGAGAACAACAGTATTCTCAATAGATTTATGCACGGCTCAGGAAACGGACAAATGACCCCTGCTCGCGAAAGATTTTATCAATGAATAGCTTTTTGGTTTTATAATCAACGTTATTGCAGAAGGGTGGAGAAAGACTACAGAGATTATGATATCTGCTGTATTATTTCTCAGCTGTACACAGGAGATTTAAAACATCACTATCTAAATGCTGACCATTAGTATGCAAAAACCTTTTAAGGAGGAACACAGAGCAGGGGTGAGTATCTGCTAAGCAGTTCCATCTGCTGAAGCCAGCGGGCCAAGCAGCCTCTGTGTAATCCGAGTCCTTTTCCAAACACACACACTTTGCCCTGCTAGCCAAAAAATAAATACAAGATGTGCTCACATTTGGACCCAAATTAAAGCCTAGAAATTATTAAGAGTTCTAGAGAACATCAGTAAAAACAATCCATTTTCTGCCTTACAATCGTCCCCCCACACACACCTCTCAGGAACAACAAGGGCTAGAGCAGAAATTGTCTCAGTGTTTACTTGGAACTACGAAAAAATGGGGTGTAAGCCAAAAAAAACCAGGTGATCCAGTAGTTCCAAAACAGGGGAACCCAGAAGCACCACTGGATGAAGTGCCTGGAAAAAAGAAAGGAGATGAAGGGAAAAAAAACACACAATGCAAGTGACAAAAATCAGGGCTTAATGCCAAGACTGAGCTCAGTTCTGTTCTCTACTATGTAGGCACACATCATTACTTTGTGAAATGGACTACTGCGTTTACACACCAGAGCAGCAGTTGCTAACTTCAGAAGATACACTAATAAATACGCCAGAAGGTGCACACAAATTCGACATTGCACAGAGCCCCTCCTGGACTCGGGTGAAGTGAACAACTTACTTTCCACTATAAACAGCTATATCAAAACTGCAGAGGCAGCACATAGAAAAACGGTTATATATTTTCCCGTGTTAAACTCATGGAAGAAAGCACTGGCTACAGGCTTAAGGCTCACATTATTGGGCTCAGTTCAAATATTCCCAAAGTTCAGGCCACAGACCTCAGAAATGGTTCTCCTCATTTTAATTTTCTTCATTTTTGAAAACACATGGCTGTAAGTCAGACATGCAACCATAGGAACTGGTTGACTTTTAAAAGGATTCTTCATACAAGGTAAGGTGTACCTTTTCCACACTGCTGCAGAAACAAAGACAGGACATGATACACACTTTTTAGACTGAATGATCTGATGTGGTGCATGCGATTTATAAAATAACTAAATAAGAGAGATAGAAAGAGAGAGAGAGGGAGAGAAAGGTAAGCCTGCAAAATGAGCTACCTCTAGGACTGCCAAGTTGTTTTTCATCCCTGGATCATGACAGCTACTTCTCCATTCCTTTAGAGATCACTTTCAAACACACAGATTGAGACCTAATGCGTTTGCTACCATTTGCAAACTCCTGAAAGCTCAGCCAAAATAAAACTCAGTAATTTAAAACCAAAATATTGAGAATGGAGATAGATGGATAGCAGAACAACTATTATTTAATCAATAACTTCAATCTATAAAAAGGGCTGTGGTTTGTTCTAGGACAAAAGCCAGCACGCAATATAGCAATTTTACATTAGATTAAATAGCAATTTTACTGCAAAAAAAAAAGTGTGTTCCAACAGGGTTTTGAGGAGTAAACTGGAGTCTGGCATCATTGAACAAAAATGAAATTCTTTCTGAAGTTAAGTACTATGAATCAGTCTTTGTCTTGAAGAGGGATCTAGGGGGAACCTAAAAGTTACCAGAGTAAAGTTGCTAAGAAGTAATCAGCAAAACGTACGTTACATTCAGTGTCATCTAACTGAGCCAGGGAACAGACACAAACCACTATCATCATTGGCATGTTATATGTGATATTTTGTCATCTTCGTCTGTGAACTGTAGGAAAACATTCTCTCTTAACAACAGCCTATATTTAACAATAATTCTGTTCCTGAACTACAGCTCCACATCAAGTCCAGTCGCTGCAGGAAACATGAAAAGGCCGCACAGCTTTATCATCAGCCCACATGCATGCTTTACAGGCAGTGGTAGCAATCCTCTCAAGTTCAAAATTCCCAGTTTCAACTAAATTGCATCAACAGCACATGTGGACCAGTATGTGAGCCATTTGAAAACTCTCAGGGAAAAATTTCAACCTCTCTTTTTTAATTTACTTGGTTTGTTGTTGCTTAAATTCAATCTTCAAGGCTTCAACACTCCAGGGATTCCGCAGAGTCTGGCACCGGGTCGCTCCTGCTGCAAGAGGCTGCCAGGGGCTCAGCTGGAGAGTCAAGAGGGAGAGGCAAGCTGCCGAAATCCACACCAGCACGTTCTTGCATTTCAAGGACAACCTGGTCAACTTCCATTTTTTGGTGTGATTTTAGAGCAGGGCTGACTTTTGAATGGTTTTACCAAAATAAAAGCTAAAGGTCGTTAGTCACTTTTGAGACCATCAGTGCCATAATCTGAGAAAGCATACTCCATTACTCCTGTTATTTGATGTGTTTTCCCCTTGCCTTGAGACATTCTTTCCATTGAATTTGCAAAGGAATGAACATAACACAGATTTAAAAAAAAAAAAAAAAAGAAAAAGGGCAATTACGCTGAAATAATAACAAACAGACAAAGCTATAGTAATTTATTTTGCCATAGAACAAATCAGTGGAATTTAACACATAGCCTCCCACCAAAGAATTAACTACATATAGATGAAAAGATAAGGGTTAATCAGATCAAAATTATTATTAAGCAAACTTCTGTTGTTCATTCCATTTCACATGAAACACGGTCTCAGGAAACAGTACATTACTACAGAGTTCCAGGTTTTATGTAATTTATTAGTGGAACAGGATATTTTTAATGATCAATTAATCTGCTTAGCATTCTGAAGTGCCCAATTATATGGTTAACATAAGCACGTTAAGAGCTTGAAAGCAGAGTGAAATGAGTAATCAAATTCTCGGGTGACTGAAATAATAAAAGGTAGGGGAGCAAAAATCACCTTAGGCCAAAAAACTACAACATTTCAAATTAACCCTAAGAGCAGCTTCTACTCAAAACCAAGCTCTTTACATCATTTTGGTTAGCACCATCATCTAGTTCAAACCCACTTCTAAAGCAGGTCCCCTGGAATACATTACACAGGAAAGCATCTAGGAGGGTTTTGAATATCTCCAGAGAAAGGAGACTCCATAGCCTCCCTGGGCAGCTTGTTCAAGAACTCTGTTACCATCAAAGTAAAGAAGCTTTTCCTCACGTTCAGATGGAAAGCTCCTGTGTTCCAGTTTGTGCCCACTGCCCCTTGTTCTATCCCTGGGCACCACTGGAAAGACCTGGCCCCATACACTTGACACCTGCCCATTAGATATTTGTAAGCACTGATAAGATCCCCTCTCAGTCTTCTCTTCTCCAGGCTGAATAGTCTTCAGCCCTTCCTCATGAGGGAGATGCTCCAGGCCCCTAATAATCATCTTTGTGGCCCTCTACTGGGCTCTCTTCAGACGCTCCCTGTCTTTCTTGAACTGGGGAGCCCAGAACTGGACACAATACTCCAGATGTGGCCTCACCAGGGCAGAGTAGAGGGGAAGGATCACCTCCCTCGACCTGCTGGCTACGTTCTTCTAATGCACCCCAGGATACCACTGGCCTTCTTGGCCACCAGGGCACACTGCTGGCTCACAGCCAACGTATTACCCACCAGGACACCCAGGTTCTTCTCTGCAGAGCTCCTTTCCAGCTGGTCAGCCCCTAACCTGGACTGATGCATGTGGTTATTCCTCCCCAGGTGCAGAACACTACATCTACCCTTGCTGAATCTCCTCAAGTTCTCTCTGCCCAGCTCTCCTTCTGGTGTGTCAGCCATTCCTCCCAGCTTCGTATTATTAGCAAATTTCCTGAGGGTGCACTCTATCCCTTCATCAGGGTGAAGTACTGACGAAGGGTGAACAACACTAGACACAGGCCTCCAACAAGACTGGAAGTTTGGATGTCATAGAATCGTAAAATCACCAAGGTTGGAAAAGACCTACAAGATCATCCAGTCCAATCATCCACTTATCACCAATAGTTCTCTCTAAACCATGTTCCCCAATACAACGTCTAAATGTTTATTGAACACCTCAAGGTTCAGTGACTCCACCACCTCCCTGGGCAGCCCATTCCAGTGCCTGACCACTCTTTCAGAGAAGTATTTCCTAACATCCAGACTGAATCTCCCATGGCGCAACTTAAGGCCGTTCCCTCTAGTCCCATCACTAGTTACAGGAGAGAAGAGACCGACCCCCAGCTCACTACAACCTCCCTTCAGGTAGTTATAGAAAGCAATAAGGTCTCCCCTGAGCCTCCTCTTCTCCAGACTGAACAATCCCAGCTCCCTCAGCTGCTCTTCATAAGGTCTGTGCTCCAGACCCCTCACCAGCTTTGTTGCCCTTCTCTGAACATGCTCCAGAGCCTCAATGTTTTTCTTGCAGTGTGGGGCCCAAAACTGAACACAGTGCTTGAGGTGTGGCCTCACCAGTGCTGAGTACAGGGGGACAATGCATGGACCAACCATAGGTTTTAACAGCAAGATCCTCATATAACCAAGTAGTCCTCCATAGACAAACCTCTCCTCAGGAGTAAAATATGAGCCCTAGCCCTCGAGGGGGTTAACCCTCAGCTCAAGAATAGTTATTCATTCCTGTAATTGAATACAAAAGACATAGGGATTGATTTTCACCTATACCCAAATTCATGGCTCCTGTGAGGGTCTAAGATGCTGCTGACAAATAATTTCAGTTTCAGCCATTTGTTATACTTTCGTAGTGAACGTCAGATATACAGTAAGATTGATATAGTATATATTGCAGGAGTAACATAATGTGAGTACTCCCCATTTCTTAGCCTATCTGTCACTACTCTTAAGCTGTGCCATGCACAGGAGATGTAGGATTTGGCTTCCTAAGAAGGAAATGACCATCAAGCAGAAAAATGAATTCACTCTCATTGTATTGTAGTGATGCGGTGAAGATAATCACTATAGCTCTATTCCATTTATATTGAAATACATAGCCTTTGCCTTTTCAAACTGCCTTGACCATATCACCACTCATGTATTCGCAATGAAAATCTGACATCAGAGTACAGAGTAATAGCTGGAGAAATTATCTTCTCATTTCATATTTACCTTGTTTCCTCTCCTGAGCCACTGAAAAAGCAGTGACCTAGGTCCATGCCTTTATACTTTGTGATATTTGCAGCATTTTTAAAATAAATTAGAACATAGGGTTCTTTTCCTTCCAAGCCTGTAGCCATTTCTTTTGTAAGAAGTAACACCAGACAAAAACCTTGACTGTTTCTTTAGAATGCACTACTCATCCTCTATGAGCACATCCCTTCTCAATGCCTGCTAGAAAAGTGAGATGAAATATGTGCTGTCAGTTGAGTAAAGGGCCCCAGCTACTGATCTGCCTGGTGGCATAGGATGGCTACCAGGCCATCTGGTACATGCCTGTCCCTGGAAAGGCTCCACAGCTCTGCCTCCAGCTCACCACAAAGCAATCCTGCAGCCTGGGGTCACTACTCCCTGCAAATGTCAGCATGGGGTAGGCTGGAAATGTGTGAAAACTGGAGATCACAGAATGTCAAGTTAATACCTTAGGATTTCAGAACGCAATACAAGGATTTTTAGATACACTCATTTGCACTTTTTTTTTTTCTATATATACACACGTATATAAAAAATGTGTGTACCGCCAAACTCTTTAGCTCGCTACTCATCTTTCCAGGTGTCTTCACACACCATAATTTCTGGTGCTTAAAATTGGTAGACTGCAAAAAGTAGCACTCCTGTGTTCCCTCTCATTCATATTATGCTCAGTTCTCCAAGAATTTTGCTGCTGGTTTCTGACCAGCCAAGCTCATATCAGAATCATAGGTTTTACCAATGAAATCTTGTGCGCTACTATTTGTTTTTGATTGTTTTGATATTCTAAAGCATATTCTGCTGTTTTCTGTTTACCTCCTCATGGCTCACTGAAAAAAAAAGATACATGCTTACATTTGCAGCTTTCTAAATGTTTTCTCTTTCAAATTATTTCTTCAGATTTGTCCGCCAAAGCTTCAATGTAATCAGTAATTCTAACTAGCTATCTGACAGATTACTTAACTTTACTTTTCCTAATAAAAATGAATAGTTGGAGTGGAGCGTGTCCAAAGCCATTTTTTTTCCATTCCTTCCTCATGACTTGCCTCTTCTCTTTTGTATAATGAATTTTAGCATTTCAGATTTTAAGCTGAAGAAAAAATCCTTCTCTTTGAAGAAGAATTTCTCATTGAGAGAACCCTTTTCTTTAAAGTAAGGATAGCAAATCCAGCCTGATGGAACAAACACCTTAAGACATTTTCCATACATGTTTCTTCAAAAGAATTAAAATTCTAGAGATTTAATTCTTTGCGAGCTTAACTCAACTGAAAGAATAAGAGACTCTGTGATAAAACAGTATGATTACTTTAGTCGCCATGTAGTACAAAGTACTATTCTACAGGATTTCTTCAGTAGCCCATGTCCATAGTGATCTTAATTTTTGCTTTGTCAGAAGAGCTTTACGATAGGTTAATTCTTCAGAAATACTTATCATTTTTTACAGCAGATTTCATTTATGTCTCCATTATGAAATGCAATTTTTGGAATTATTATTCTTTTTATTATCATTATTATTATTATTACAGGACTTCCAGTATTGGACAAATTCACTGCTGGTACCTTCCTGTTTCATCCCTTTTCTTCCAATTCCAATGCCTAAACAACTGATTGTTCACTTGGAAAAACAATTTGTTTTCCCTAATGAAAAAAGATAAGACTGCGTTGCCTATTTTGTGTGGAACTGGGGCGCCTCAACCTTCTGCATTTTTTCCTATTACATCATAAGTCTTACTTCTAGACAGAAATAAGAAATGAGAGATTGCGGCTTGTAGAGCTGCTACTTTTATAGATGCTACACCTACTATCTTAGCATGCTCAAACATATTCCAAATCAGCTTCTTTTTCATTGTTTTTTTTCTGATTAATGTTGGATTTCCTGATACGTTAGGATATTATCGTCGCATCTACAGAAATGCTGTCTCTCATTTGAAGGATGGTGGGATTTTTTTCAACTTAAATGTTTATTTTGTGCATAGTAATACTAATTTCAGTTCCTAATTTTCCAGCAAGGCAATTAGGACACTAACAGTTCCCAATTGTGGGCAAAGTAATTAATTATCAGAAGATGAAGATTTGCAAATTTGAACAAATTTAAATATATTTATGTATATGTGAGTTGGTTTGCATGCATAACTTTGAATTTCACATAAATGATATCAACACATTTAAATATGTAAAAGTAAAAATCCAGTACTTTTTCCATTCATCGTCGGTGGAATTTAATAGCTTTTTTAAAAAGGCATGTGTTTTCATGAATTGATGTTGGTGTGTAAGCAAGATTACGTATTTTCTTCATTAACTTTTACAATGTGGATACGTAAGTGGAACTAAACATTCAACAGCTAAGCAAAGTTTGTGTTATTTCCATAAAAGTTTTGGTAGATTACATCTACCCACGTAAAACAAAACAGTCTTCTGTGTTTTTGTTTTTGGAGAAAAAAAGCGTAGCTCAAAACTTTCCGAAGGTTTTGAGTCAAATTGTGTCTGAGTGTCCACTTAAAAAAAAGTAAAAAACAAAACAAACAAACAACAACAAAAACAGAACAGAGTGCTGTAGAAGATAGGTATGGTAGTTACAAACCTTTCTGCGAATGGCCAAAAATACACAAGCGTTGGATTTGTTGGAACAGGACGTCTGTTGTAAAGGAAAGCTGACAACAGATGGTCACATTGTTGAATGTTTTTGTATCAGAACATAACTGGAGGTCAAGCTGCTAATGGTGAAAGAGGTAAGATCTCCAAGACATTATTTCAAAGAAAGAAGAAATCAGTCAAAGAGTACTTAGCTCTGATCATTTCAACTCACCTGACTAGCGGAGTTTTGGAAATTATTGGCTGGTTGGCATGATGAACTTTGAAAAATCAGCTGGTTATATTTCTGAGCTGTGGCTTGTTGTCTTTGCTTTTTGAAGCCGTTTCATGTCATTCAAAGAGCCTGAAAAGGAGATGAGTTAAGGTAATATACTTAAATCAACACTGAGATTAGATCACAATAGGTCCACTTGACAGTTTCACATATTGGAAAGGTATATGGAAAACACTGCTCAGCTGTAACACCAAGCAGCAGGGTTGACGTAAATAAATGTGGGGTGAACATCAAGTAGATAGATAACAGTTCTGCAGAAAAAATAGCTAGTCGAGATGAACATTTTATATTTTTGCTAAAGCAAATGTTAAGCCAAGTTACACTGTAATGTGGCTCGTAAAATATAAAATGAATTACCTTATAATAGGCAGAACTTGTAGCATCCAGTGAAGAGAAGTCCCTTCCATTTTGGTCATGCATCTTCAAGAAAAACTGTAGATGAATGGTGAAAGCCCAAAGAAATATGAAAAAATATCTGAGAAATACAGTCTATAAGGAAGCCTGTGAATTCATATTTGTAGTATAGTTAAAAATAGCAAAAATAGCAAAATACATGAAGGACTGTTGCAGAGAAGGCAGCAAATGTCATTTTTTAATTATCTGTACAGAGAAAACAAAATGCAGAAATTGAAGTTACATAGTAGAGAAAAGTTTCTAATTGCAGGGCTCGAGAGACATCAGATTCATATAAAAAGGCTGCAGATTCTTCTCCCTGAAAGACTTCAAATACATATGGAAAAACACCTGCTACAGCATACACAGTACCAGTTGATCCAGCCTTGGAAAATAAGCCAGGTCTCCTGTTGAGAGCCAGCCACTTGTCTTTTCTTGCAATACTGCAGTTTATTAAATGTGAAGGAGTAAAAATGACTGAAAACAGAACAGAATGGTGTACTGTCACAATTCTGACATATCTCCAGGTAGGTGCAAACAATGCAGTTTTAATTATACCTTTGTTGTTTTTTTCTTCCCCAGCCAAAAGTATTTCCTTTCTAAGTTTGGCTGGATGTGATTTGTCTCTAATTTGGTTTCATTTTTAAGAATCTCTGATTATTTAGTATACACTCATGTTTGTCGATTTAATATTCATACCAATTCGATATTTAATAAATATGTACATCTTAAAAGTTTCTACCACAATGATCCTCTTGCTTTAAATTATTAACCAAAGTTGAATGAGTAGCCACTTTCAAATCTTCAGGTAAAGAAATGTGTTTTAATCTCAAATTTTAGTCGCTGCGGTAGATTTGATAGATTCTTTTTATTTTAGTACAGTACAATTCTATTAAATGGACGTTTGGCTCAACAGTTGATCCCACATTTACACCAAATAAATCTGGTGCTAAGTTTACTTATAAATGAATGTAGTATAAAGCTGACTGTTGTTTCTTCGAGAACAGTCCTCTACAACGTAAAATTTCCTCCAAGTCAAAGAAAGTTTATTTCACTTCTGGTAATTTTACTGTGTGTGTACTAGGTGGAAATACAGACCTGTGAAAAGGCTCATTTTAGCAGGGATAACAACTCACAGAAGTTATTCTGAGGAATGGGGTAGAATGAATCATATTCATACGTGTGTGTGTTGGATGGCAAAAATCAATGCTTTCTCTTAGCAAAGACACTCTCGGGGATAGAGAAATCAGAGCTGCGAAAAACCTAACAAATTTTGCCTGACAGATTTTCCAGGCAAACTACACCACTGGTGCACTGGGAGTGTGCTGAGGATGTCAGTCCCTGTGCCAGTCGGTGCAGCCCTGCTCACGGCGGCTCATTTTGGAGCTCTAGGGAGACCAATAGCCCCTCACATTGCCCCAACACACCCAAGATGCTGGCAAGCAATCCTGAGGCTGCAAGGAGCCAGAGGCTTGCCCTGTGCAGCTTGGTGGAGGATACAGTGCATGCAGAGAGATGAGCCTAAAAACGCACAGAAAAATTGGAAAAGGTAGATGTGAAAGGAGAAAGCAATGTAGCATTTCAGAGTGAAGAAAAAAAAAAATTGCTGAAGTCTCCATCCTATTAGCATCAGTAGCACAACCTCTACTAGTCTCAGCAAGCAGCAGATGTCATCTCTGTGGCCTGGTTCCGTCCTGTTCCCTGTGATGCCAGTGCTGTTGGAGGTGTGTGCTGGGCCTCACCACTCTGCAGCTAGCTAATAGTGGGCATGTTCAGGGACTGCAATTACTGCTGGTGTTTAATGGTTTCCTCTTAGAGCATCCCAAGCTCCCTGAATCTTTAATAAAACTCTGATAAGCAATAATCGTGTTGGGAATGATGTATTCCTGCAGGCCTATGCCACAAAATGTAGCCATTGTATCTGCCTTAAATAGCCCCTGGGGAACAAGTGGAAATCTGTTCTTCTATGCAGAAAATGGCCTCTTCTGAGATACTGGAAAGCATCCTTTTCTTGCCCACCATCACCAGCAATTATACCTCTGCCTCTTTATTTGTCAGAGCTAATAACAGTGCTGTTGTGACTGAGAAAAGAGCGGATAAGACGATGAAAGATGCACCACCAGCATGGTGCAGATGGCAACTGAACTGCTTCTGTTGCTTGTTAGTGAAAATTATTTGATGTGAATGTTGGTGCCTAATAGGGCCCCATCCGACTGCAAGCGACTTGCGACTGCAAGTAGCACAGGCAGCAGAATAACAGAAAATTGTTGCAGCAAGATGGTTGCTAGGATCATGCTAGCAGTAAGAAAGGAAGTAAATGAAATTGAAAATTACATATTTAACAACCAGATAAATAGCAATAATCATTTGGGGCCAGAATTATCTTAATTTGCTTCTTCCCATTGTGGGTCATTAATTACAGGAGTAAATCAGCTGATCTGAGTGGGATAATTATCTTGACATCTGCCTTGCCAGTAGGAGCAAGAGGTTTTCAAACCATGGATGAGACAATAGAATTCCTCCCATCAGTAGCATGTTGAAGTGCCATGGTAAAGCATTGACACAGATGGTACACAGTAGAACAAGGTGGAAGGCTACAGGAAACCACCCAAGTCTTATCCAGTGATTCTCTTCTCTTTTCAATACTATGGACCAAGAAGCAATGCTGCTTTATGTTAAAAAAACTAATAATAAAACAAAAAACAGCACCTCAGGACTAGAAGTAAGTTGCTATAGACATACGACCCTCATTTCTAAAGGCAAATCTGCCTTGCTTTCATTTTTCAAAAGAAAAGGGCAAGTCTGTTTACTTCATTCTCATCAGAAGTGCTGACCCTTGTTCTGCTAAACAGGATAGAGCCTGTATTGATTCCACCTGGAAAATAACACAGCTGAAAATCAGATGGTTTACACTCATACCAAAATATATAGCAATAATGAAGTTGGAAGAGTAAGGCTGAGCCTCAAGCTAGATCCGACTCATACCATGAAATCATCAGGTTTTGTAGGCTCAGGAGAGTTAGGCTTCTTCATTATCTGAATAGAAGACTTCACAAAAAGCCTCGGGAGCTGAAGGAGCAATGGAGATACTTCAGCTTGAAATCAATACACTGGCGTGCTGCTCAGTTCCTTGGTGCACTTTGTCACTTGGAGGTGAGTATCAACAGGATTTGAGTGCTTACTGCCATTACAAACCCTGCAGCAAGAGCATCCCTGCATTCTGCCAAAGCTCAGCTGACCTCTTAGAGATGATTACTGGAACTAAATATCTTGGTGAAGAAAGTGACCAATCTGCTGAGCATATGTCTGGCCACCCTTGGTCACATCAAGCTCTGGTTCTCAAAGGGACCCCTCTGCTAGCTCAGCTGCTGGGAAGAGTGGGATCATGATGGTTGCTTTCCCAGTATTGTCCCAGTCTGTGAGCTGGAGGTGGACATCCTAAGCTTAAGGTGAACTTAGAGTTGCATGTTTTTTTGTTTGCTTTTGTTTGTTTGTTTTTCAATAAATATGCTTTCTTTCTTTTCTTAGTTTTTCTGTCTTACCTATTTTTAACTATACAGTTTTGGCATCCACAAAGTCCTGTGGCAAAGAATTTACCATTAGGTTACACACGAGAAAAGGCATTATATGTTTTGGCTTGTTTTGAAAGATCCATCTGATCATTTCATTTGCCACCTCCCAGGTTCATCTACTGAAAGGTGAGAAAAAAGCAACCCTTGCTGAATTGCCACACCACTTTCAGAATTGCAGAAGTCCATTATAGCCCTCCTGCCTCCACCATTTCTATACATACCCCATATTCCTCCTTTTGAAGAGTTAAAAGGTCCTAGTCTATTTACTCTTTGCCTATATGGATGTTTACCACACTTGTGGCTATCCCTGTCACACCTATCAATAGCTTATTCCAACAGAGTGCTAAAGCTGGAAGACAGGAACTGCACACAGCACTCATTATGTGAGAGCACCATTTATCAGCACTGGTGTTGTCTGCCATTTTATCACTCTTCTGGCTTCCTCCTAGCAGATGAGAAGAGTTTGACTCATTCAAATGATCACAGTCATGTCTCTAGCATAGTTATTGATGCTAAGTCTAGAAGCATGCATTTTAGATGAGATCTCTCTTTACATTTTATTTCTTACTGGAGAAATCATTAGGATGAGTTAACTTACACCATTTATACCTTTTCTACATAAAGCCTAGATGCTGGATTGAAGTAAAGTACCCATGAGTGTGCTGCACTCATTGCAGGCACTAATGCTGTTTATCTGCTCTTTGCAGGCTGCGCTGTACTCAAGGTGACTCTCACAGATACCTACATGCATAAATATTACACTAACCACTATACCTCAAGATATACATAATGCATTACTTAGTCGAAGCAGCAGCATGAGGCAATGCATTACACAAGGTACTGACATTGAAACAGACTCAGGGCTCTTACCAGCACTGAGAGCGCTTAATGGGGGCCTGCTCCTGACAGGCAGCATCACTCAGTCTCTCACAAAAGAGGGCTTAGGTACTTACCCCAGAAATTGGAACGACTTTCTCCACAGCATAGATCAGCTACAGCACTGCTCGATGTTCTCATAGCATGATTCAGTGTCTGAAGAAAAAGGAGTTCCTGCTGCTCACAATGAGGCCAATGAATATTTTGCCACTGGATTCAGTGAAGATAGAGATCAACTTCTTGTGCTTTTCTATAAAGAGTAAATCAAACTTTAGTGAAATAATACACATAACCCATTTTCTGCAGCTCTTACCATGCACTATTAGATGCTCAGCTGTGGATCACACACTGTGTGGGGTACCTGGGAGGGAGCTGCAGCTACAGAGGGTCCACAGTGCAGTGGCCTGGTTTGCTCTCTGAAACTCAGCCCCAAAACCCTGGTGCCCTGATTGTCCCACTCAGAGCTCCTCATGCTTCAGAGGTGCCACTGGTTTGGGATTTTAACTGCTCCTGTTCTTTCAGGTTTCCTAGTTCTTCCTTTTTACATGGACTGGTATGGAGACCAGTGATTGCTTATGTTGTGGTTTTGTGATTTCTGTTATCAGTATTCCGCATCTTAACATCATGTAGTGCACTGGGAGTTACAGAGTTAATGCTCCAATTCCGTGGATTGTCAATAGTTCTGGGTACCTGTCTCAGAAGAGAAGAGGTGAATACAGCTCCCAGAAGACTTCATTATTCCATTTCCATTTTTCATTCAGAGAGAAAGATAAAACTGACTGGGAGTCACAAGACTGCTTTCATTTTCTGCTCGTCTCTGCAGTGTGTGCTCCTTGGCCCTCTCGCCTCAGCTTTAGAGTAAAGCCTTACGTTTTGGACATCCTCTCATTTTATCTGATTTATTAGCTTCAATTTCAATTACATTGTATTATATTGTCTTGCATTCCACTGTCATATTTAGTAAATTAGTTTTCTTCCTTAGCTTGTTGCCGCTGATTTTTTTCTGACGAGGCCCATCCTCCTATCCCCCCCCTTCCCTCTTTCCCAGGGTGTGGGTCCCTCCACCCCATTAGTCATGGAACTGGGCCAGACCAGGCTGGAACCTTGACAACTTCGTATCCACAAAAGCAACTGCTTTATTCTGTTGCTAAATGCAGCTTGATACTGCTCAGGATCCCTGTCAGCAGAGCTCAGTCTCTGAAGAGAAGCTTGTAGACAAATTGTAGTAAATATGGGAGGTTTTGAACTCTGAAGTTATCGTAATCCACAGCCCAAATTCTGTGAGATGAGCAAATGGAGCTGGATTAAGTGATGATCTTGGACCAGATTTCAAAACATAAACTTCCTGCAATTACAGTTAGCAAAGGGACTCAGAAATGGAAGCAGTCAGTTTTTAGGACTTCAGCCCATTGTGCCCATGCTTAATGAACTCTTACGCATTGCATGAAGATGAGAATAAATTTGTCACTTTCTTACTGCCCCTTAAATGAGGAATGAGCAATGAGAGTTAGAGGGAGAAGGGTCGATAAGAATTATTATATCCTTTTCAAATGAACTACATAGATAATCATTTCTGTCTGCCTTCTCTGCAAATACGGAAGTTTAAAGATGTTGATCTACGTTCATATTGTATGTGAAGCTTATGAAGGGAAATATATTGGACGTGAATTTAGCTATAGATATTTTACTTGTTAAGACTTTAGCTCACATTACAGCTCTTAGTGAAATGCTACCTTTAGCATAATACTTCAGCTTCAATAGGTGTTTGAAATCTGTAAAGATTGTTAACACAAAATTTACTTCTAGAAGTGACTCTTGGATTATCTGTACACTTTGCAGGGTCTCTCATTAAACTCACTACGGTAATAGGAAACCAGCACAGCTAAGTGGCACTGCGCTATAACAAGAAAACCACAGCAAAATAAGCAGGGAGTGATTCATGCAGTCATAGGTTCAAGTGCAGAAAGTTCATCTCAATCTCTTTTCAACACTTGTGTGCCACTGATACACTATTATAATTATAATACTTCTTGAGTCTTGCAATGGAAATATGAAAAGTGACCACTGGAAAAGAGACCAATTGAAATATTAAAGAAAACTCGTTAGATGAAACTTGAATTGTCTGGTAGAATATGTGTTCCTGTCCCTGAAATGTCTGCATGGAGCTGTAGAGTGAACACAAATTCTGCGCCATACTTAGTGCAAGATACGCTGAACTACTGGACTAATGTCAGCAATGAAAAATAAAATTCTGTGGACAATTCCAAAAAATTATCACAAGTATCAGAAATATTGCTTTATCTTCATTATTTCCATATGAAAGTTTTGCATAAATCAAAGCAGAGTTTTTCATCTATAGGTCACTGACTGCAAGGCACCAAACTGCATGTGAAAGAGAATCCGCCATATTAGTACTTCGCCTCTTCATTTCCTTTATGTCTTTAAATCAGTAACACAGCATCAAAACCACTATGGGTTTGACTGGTGCAAGCCATTTTTTATATCTCTGTTGTGTTCTTCAGCTAGCAACCCATGGAGCATCCTCTGTGCAAACATTTCATGTTTTCTCCCAGGAAGCTGATAATTTAAAAGAAATAATTAACTTACTAGAAAGTCCAAAGTTCTTGTCCCTCTGCTAAATCTCTTCCACAATTCTTTTTAACCTTTTCCAGCTAATAGTCTTGTTTCACATGCCTCTTTCACAAAATATAAATAAGATAGTGATAGCCATTTTTCTTTCGAGCCATCACTGTCATGTATCTCCAGTGTTTCTTCTGAGTTCTGCCCCGCACTGCAAGCTGTGCACCAAAACCTCCAGGACTGCCTATGGACCATGGGGGCAGTGACCTTTATCCTGCCTCACAAACCAGCAGCACCCTTAACACTTGTGGTCCCACCACCTAAGTGGGACAGACTCAGGATGCACTCAAGAGACCTCATGTCCTTTATGTCTCTAAACTGTTTCTGCTTTTCCCATAAGCAAAATTCAATACCCCTCAGCAAACGTTACAACTCTTCACACAGGAAATACTGTCTGTAAATGGTCTGGTTTATCTTAGTACTTTTTACCTGCTGGAAACAAAGAGTACAAAACAAGCAGTTTTCGGTTTCAAAGACCATCAGCTCAGGAAAGAATTTTTTTTTTTTCTATTTTAAATGAAAATAAAGGAAAAAAAAATGCAATTAAGGGGGCTGGACAGCCACCCCTTCTAATGGAAGCTACCTCTGGGGCTTACCTACATTATGAAAAGCTACACCTGCTGCCTTGTTAGGAGAGGGGAAGGTGCAGCAGGACCTTCTTATCAATTTTGTATGTCCAAGCTACTGAAGAATAACTCATCAGGGCTGGTGTGCAGGGTTTGTCCCACTCAGTGTCTTTTCTATTGTAAATGCCACAGATGCATCAATCTAGACTACTTTTCTCTTTTAATTTCCCAAGAAAGCACTTTCAAAAAAGAAGATGAGGCAAGTGTGAAAAAATTGCCGCTTGTTTCTGTTGGTGAGAGAACACCCACCATTCACAGGTACAGTAAATGTCTGCTCTCATTCATGGCTATAATGAGGCTGTATTTCTCCCAATTTATAATACTGCAGTCGATGCTAGACTAAAGGAACATCTTTTCCACTCCCCTCTCTGAAACAGATACCAGCTGGCACACATGGAAAAGTACAGAGCGATGCCTCATACTTTCCATTATTTAAATGGCATAGCTTTATTGAAAAACAAAAAATCACCACAACCTCAGCTTCACCTCCCCAGAATCTATCAACTACACACACTCTTTCCCTTTTGAACACAGTAAAATTGCAGACATTTTCTTCTAACAAAAAACTGTGGGCATTATTGTTGAAAAATATTTCTAATTTTCCAGATTCTGTCTTCAAAAATTATTGGGAGGAATGTGATCTTCTTCTTTTTTTTTGGACCATCTCAGTGTGTTTATTATGTTTAAGGATTTCTCATGTTTTCAGTTAAGACTGTGAACTTCCACTGCAGATAACGGCTGCTACTGCCCTCTTGGCAGAGCAGGTATTTGGGAAGAAAAGCACTTTAGAACTGCCTCTAATTAAAAAATACATGTAAAGGAATAAAACACCTTTAAGATTATAACACAAAAATTTTCTCACTCAGTTTCTTACTGAAAGTTTAAAATCAATGTAGTATTTAAGAAAATGACATGAAAAGAGAGTCTTTTTCTAGTTTCTCGAAGTCTGTAGTTAGAAGCAGTCACAATTTGTCTTTCAGAAACTCACCAGTTCTCTACCGGTGAGTAGAGGCTGTTTTGTTAAATGTCATTCTTCATGAGCTGTCAAGCACTTCACACTACTTGAAAATAAGACATATTATTAGGGAGTCTTAAGAAGGTCTCCAGGACATAACTGTCAGTCTTTCTGCTTTTTTTTTTTTTTCTTTAGTTTCAGGAGATATTTTAATGTACTGCATTTTCAATGTAGTTTTTTTTCTCAGCTATGCCAAAATTACCTGAATTCCAGAGCAAAACATGTTAAAGTTGTCTCAGCACAATGCATTTCAGGTGGTTTGAATCTGGGAAGGCTGGTGAGAGTGTGAGATTTGTTGAAAAAAAATGTATGTACTTGAAACTAACTTGAATCACAACACTGTAACTGCAAACTCCCAAATGTAGGAGAGTTTCTATCTGAATTTTCTGTTTGGTTTCCAGGTTATTAAAACTCACCAGAAGATCAAAGTGTCAGGCACAAATCCCAAACATAGGGGAAGTTTGACTTCAGCAATACCCCTTCCCATCCAAACCAACCTGCAAGACAAACTGCAAACACATTGGACAATATATTTCCTCATAATTTGGTTGGATTTTAATTAAAGACATTTATTAGATCACATCTTAGAGGAAGGAAAGGCCATGAAGGCAGATAATATCATGTCACAGAACTGATGAGATGATCGAGTCCTGTTGTAGGGACAGAGCTACAAACGAGATATCTCCTATGGAAGAAGCACTTCTGAAGAAACTGCATTTGCTTTCCCTTGGAAAAAAAGTTCTCCTAAATGGCATACTGCACCACTGAAAGAAAGAAAGAATGAGGTCCAAATGTACTTTGAGAATAATTTTCAGAAATTGCTTCTGTTTTTGCAACTCACACAATGTCAGTACCAATGAGCATAAAGCTATCGAAGCATTTTTTTTTCTACAAACTGGTAACTCCTGGGCATCACTCATACAAGTCTGTAGCTACTTTCCTATAGAGAACATCCAGCACATGAAGAGAACTTCCACAACCAACACCGGCAATATAAATACATTTCTGGTTTAGTAAGCATGCAGAAGTGCACATAGGAAAACCACAAGAAAAAAAAAAAAAGCAAGGCCAGAAGGGCCTGGAAAACAAACAAACAAACAACAAAAACAGTACTTAAATTATTCTGCAAAATGAATCATTGTCAAAATTGTTTTCCTTCAAAGAAAATAGAAAAAATGCTAAATGATAATGTAGCAGTATGTTTTGCTCTGACATGCATCTCCTTGCCCTGCTAATGTGCACGAATCACCAAAAGAACAGAATTCATAATCTTCAGAAATTTATGGAAGGGAAACATCAATTGAACAAAAATAAATGTATTATAGCAATGACGAACTGCACATACATTATTTAATTACTTGACGGTTAGTGTCCAACAGAATGTAGTTCTGAAACTGATAGATTGCCAGATTGTTATCTCCCTTAATTTCTCTTTAATAGATTAAAAACCACCCCTCTTCTATAAACATAGTTACAGGTACAGGGAAGGTACATGATTTATAACGTTTTGAACTAGATGGCACTGTGATGAATTACCACTTTAGAAGATTAGTAGATTATTAGGTTGCAGCCTCTATCTCATGATTATTCACTTTTTAAGCTTTGATTCCAACAAGAGAACACTCGTAGATGTTGCTGCTTTTACAAGGAAGGTGATGTGTGATGATTCTGAAAGTCATGGTTAGCTCTTTATTGGCCTGGGCAAAAACCAGCATGTTAGTCAGCCCCACAGAAACCTCTTGGTATGAGGTTTTGGTTCTCTTAGGGAGATGCACCAGGGCAAGCCTCACATTTATGGACGAAGAGTAATTGGTAAGGAAACTTCACTGCTGGGAAGTCAAGCAACCCAAGCATGGCATTTGCAATGAATGAACACCCACTTTGATGATAGCTCATATGTTCCAAAGTACTGCCTGTAAGCAACTTTTTAATGTACAGCATAACTTCAAAATCATATTTCCTGTAGAAAGCTGCTTCTAGTTGTTACTCCCGTGCCACTATCACATAATAGTCTTGTGGAAAGAGTTTAGAGAAAAAAAATACTTATGTTTTCACCCCTCCAGTTCATTTTGAGTGTTGCCTACCTACTTGTCACCATATTCTGGATTGTTCCCAGCCTGTGAAAGGGTCCCATCAGGGAATTATGAATCTGATTTTTAAAATAAGAATGATAGAAGGAAATAAGGGAGAGCAGGTGATCAGGAAATGTGCACTGTTAAAATTCATTTTCAAAACTTCATTGTAAAGAAAGGTTATGTTTGTATGTATGTGCAGAAAAATGTGGACGTGTTCATGCATATGTGGGCACATGCTGAGAAGAAAAAGGTAGAAAGGACCTCGATATCAGCTCAGGAGGTCTCTCTTTATATGCCTTGTCCATTCTTCATGTTTGTGTAACTATGCTGAAAGTATGTCCAATAACAGAGATTTCACAGCTTTCTTCGGTATTCATTCCAGAGTCTTGTGCACAAATATGTGCTGGCACATATATGAGGATGTTATCTTCCAGTTTGCTGGAAATGTATAGTTTAATTGAATCCAGACCTCGTTACTTAAAATTGTTCTATTAAAAATATTAATGAATTAGAAGGATAATTTCCATTTTTTAAGCTGAGGATAATTTCCATTTTTTAAACTGGCAGTATCATTTTGAAATGAATTTTTGATATCTATTATGGCATGTTTTCCTCTGGATGAATAAAATCATAACCAGGGGAGCCAATGCTATCAGCATGAGTCCTGTGCACTGGACAGTTAATTAACAGCTGATCTCTCTTCTTTTGATTACATTTTTTTTTTAAATGTGAAGATCACTATAATTGAATGTCATACAGAATATTATACAAAGCATCACTCTTTTTCACAAGACAAGCAGGAGCTGAGTGCCATCAGAAAGGATGTGACAGAGCAGAGTTTGAGATGCTAGAATATTTACCCATTGGAAGTCTACAAATGCAAATCACAACAGGATTCATTCGAGCCCTGTGGGAATCAGAGAATAACTGAAGTCCAGTAAGAGTGAAAAATCCTCTGGAGCAACAATTCAATGCGCCAGGATAACAAAAATACGTCTGAATCAAATAAAACCCTACAATCAGACTGGTGCATATTGGAAAACACAGCAGCAGAAGTTATGCTCAGCATAGAATGAAAACCAAAATAAAAGTGTTACCATGATGAGACTGGAGACCTGAAGCAACATTAATCTAACTGCATTCTTGCAAATTAAATCCAGGTTACAATCATCTTCAAAAACATGCATGTTAACGAATTCTTTTGTCTCCTCTTGTTCATGTAGAACTAAGCTTTCGATGTGTCCTCCTAATGAAATATGTGTGATATTCACTTACAAGTTAGTTTCCAATTAAAATGCTATTTCCAAATAATATGATCCTGCTAACTGAATTTCCTAGCAAACCTTTGGCATAGTACTTTATGAGCACCTCTGCCACCCATCAGTTGCTTTGCTGTCAGGCCTAGCGATGCGCTGAACAGATGGCTGAGGATGCCACTTGAATTCAGACTGATGAGTTTCTGCTCAAGCAGAGGCGATGGAAACCATTTCCATACAGAGCACAGTTAAAATTAACCCACAAGATGTCACTGTTGCTCCAGAGAAATTTAGCAGCCAAGGGATTTTTCTGGGCACAAACGAGACTGGAGCTGACTGGCTCAGAGCGGGTGTGAGCTGGGCTGCCATCTCCCAGATCTGCTGCTCTCCTGCCCTCTCTCCATCCTCACCACACTGTGCAGCTGGGGATTTGTAACCCACAACACTGGGACTTCTCGCCACAGTGCCCCTGTGTCCCTGTGCTAACCAGGACATCAGGCCTTTGGAGATATGGTTCAAGCAAGGCTTAATTTGTTTGAGCCATCATGGGAACACACAGGCCATCTTTGGGCTCTGATCCCACCCGGAGGTTGCACTGGCAAGCTCCTGACTCCATCCACACCAACAGCAGTTTTGATCACTGTTCTCCACTTTCCTGACTACCACTTATGCGAGTAGCACAGAGCAGCTGTGGCACTACCTACCCAAAGGTTATTAGATCCTCCTGCTTTCTGCTATTTCCTTTACACTTATTGTCATACTGTTTGGAAAATCTCCACACCTGATAAAATTAGGCCTATGCTATTACTTCAAAGCTGGTGAAGTGAAGGCAGGTAGCCCCTGCAGCTTTCAGATCCCAGTTTTGGGTGCCTCAGTGAACCAGGAGGGCAATCTAGCAGGAAACCACTCCACTGCTGATCTCATCACTCAGCAACCAAAGACATCCTTGTGCCTGGCTTTTTTTCAGTGAAATATTGACAGCAAAAATAAAAACTGAAGCAAAATCTACCAGAACACATAATTTCAGAACATGAATGGCTTTTTGCAAACTTGCATTTCCCTAATTGTAGCCAAAAAGGGCTTTAGACATTTACCCTTTACAGGAACACATCTACTGCAAATAATCTAATATTTGCACAGGCGAGGATTCAGACTAAACAAAAGCAGATCCACACAGTATCATGATATCAGGCTTCCCTAAAGAGTTGCCCATTTATTTTTTTCGTGATGTATAATCATGTTTTCCTAAGAGTGAGTGGATAAATAAACGGTTTGCCTGAATGCTTGGTGCAGCGATTCCACTGAAACTTCTTGGCATTGCTATTACGCAGAGATGGAAGAGCTACTTCCATCAGTGCTGCACATGTGGGATGAGGAGGCTTGTTTTTCTGTTGGTCTGATGAAGAAACTGACATTCTCTAAAGCTAAGATTTTTCTTGTTAATCCAGTCACAGCAGAAGAGACCATGTCTGCATTGTTTTCTATTATCCGCCCTTAATTCCCCTTCAAGATAATGGGTTTGCTGGAAATAGGAATGCTAAGATTTTGTGGCTTCAAGTACCCTCACACTCCAGCCACACTACATATTGCAGTGGAAGTGACATCTTTTTGCTGTACTGACAGGGACTGCAAAGAAATGGAAAAACCAAGAATAGAAATGCAGCTTTTCTAGTCAGGTGCCTTATAATGCTGACCACATCTCTACTGCATGGAGATGGAGAAGATGTCTCAAATGTCTGTACAAGACCTCCCTTGAAAGTATTCAGTATTGCTGAATGAATCACATCTAGGCTTGCTATGATTGGAGAGAATTTCAATTTGTGTCCCATTGTTATCCTAGACAGTATTTCCCTAGGTAACATCTGTACAGAGCTAATGCAAAGAGAATTATAACCTACATAAAAGTCATTGGGTTTAGTGTGTGGGCTGCGATGGCACCACAGAGTTTGTTGTAAGTCTCAATATAAAGTCAAAAATGCAGAATAAATAGACAATACTATGTATGGGAGAGAAGCTCTGAGTAAGACCATTTAACTTTAAGCCTGCTTTCATCTGAATTTATTAAAAAGCTCTTCAGGACCATGTCAACACCTGTGCCTAGATATATGTGCACATATAGGGTACAAGAGGCTTCCATTAAATAAATTATGTGATCTCTTCTAGGATGAGATGTCCCTGGAGCTTATTCATACAGCCCTGCTGAATCATGACTATGCAACATGGAGAGATGCACAGCACACTGACACAAGTCCCTTGGCTGTAGTCAAGCAGTTCCCTGCTGCCCAACCCCAGGTGCCCCAATGGCACATCACCCTGGCTCTCAGCATGGTGGTGAGTGCCCTTGTCCTGCCACAGGTTACAGCAGGACTTGAGATTCAGAACACGAGGAGACCCTGTATTGTACCCCTCTGGGTGAATTCACCTAATGGCTTCTCTGGGGCTGTTTCTCTGTTAAATTGAAACAGACCTTCCAAAGCAAGGAGTAATTCCTTACAGGAGACAACACATTGTCTGGCCACAGCTTTATGGGATTTCCTCAAGTGTCAATACAGAAATCTGTCCACTGAACCTGTAACAATATACCTGACATGAAGTAATTTTATTTTAAAAGCTGTCTATCGTGTTCATCTTTGTTGGTGAACATTTCCTATAAATGTTCCTATTGCTAAGATTCTTTGGAAATGGTAAACACTGAAAAATTGAGTTATTCCATTTGAATATGCTAGGTTATATTTTCCATTGACAAAGACTACTTAGTGAGCATTTTTGAAAGGTTGATTTGTTAAACTGAGAAACAAAAATGCCATCCAAAAGCCATCTCAAAGATATAGTAACCTTACAGCACTTTTCTAAAACAAAAGAATGACCCTTGACTGCTGCAGCATGAACAGCTTATTTCCTGATCCTTATCCAAGGAAGGTCTTCACTCAGAAGCATTTCATGAGTCCATTTTCCCCAGGTGCTCTCTTGGGCTTGATATTAATTATTTCTGATGGTTAACATTTACTGAAAGGTATTGTAATAACCCTTCTAGAAATAAGGGAAGTAACTAATACCTCAGGTAAACAAAAAGGGCTTTTCCCCATGGAAAAACAGAAATGCAATATGTGAAACCTTGATTTCAGAGTGAGCTGGTTGCTCTATATTAGCACTAGCTCAGGGAAAACTATATGCAGGTATCTGGAAGAAGCACCAGCCATTATCAACATCATGGATGGGCTGGGATGTGTAACCTCTGTTCCTGTAAGCCTCAGGGTGCTAAAGGGACCACAAACCTGAGAAGAAATATTGTTGTTAGGTCAAACTTCTGGAAACAGAGCAGAGAAACATCTCAGTACCAGAGTTTCCCTTAACCATAACAAAGGTCTCCTTGGAAAAACAAAAAAACAAACAAAAAAAAAAACTGTCAAGATATTTAATGATTTCTCTCTAAAACTATTACATTTACACATTTGTTCAGTGAAGCTTTTCCTAGCCCCCTTACATTCCTTCTGTTTGTGTCAGTAGAGATGATGCTCCCTTCCATCTCAGAGGTTGCCATTCAAATGCTCTGTTACAATTTGTGTCATTTCAAAGCCATAATAGTAGGATTTTGATTGAAATACGACTTAGACTGTTAGCCACAGAGTGATGAGTAAATGGTCATTTCTTTCTTGGAAAAATATCACTTAAAGTGTTTCTTCTGAAACAGAGTGAAGGACTTGGCTTTGAAGCTAATGCTGTGTTATTACCTTGAAGCAGAAGACTTCAGGGCTTTGACTGAATGCAGGTGCATAAATATCTTAAGAGCAATAACATCACAAAGAAGTACAATGAAACTTATTAATCATAAATCTATTGATGCTAGCATGCTTCAAGCTAACTAAAGTAAATGTCATTGAGTGGGGAGGTGAAGTGGAAGACTTGCTTTCTGGCACTCCAAAAGCATCTAGGAGATCAGAGAGGGGTTTGGGCAGGAAAAAGGCTCCACTCCTTCTGCAGATCTGAGAACAACTGTACTAAATCACAGTGAAGACTACCCAGAGAAGTGTAGGAACACAGACCAAGTGTATACTGAGATTTCTCTTCTGCTCTCCCAATTTCTCCCAGAGTGTGGCTGAGAGATTTCACAAAGCAAAGATGAGATCTTTGAATTCAAATTAGGATATGGTATTTCCTTCATGCATTCAGCTAATCTCCTTTTCACCCTAACAAAAATGTGTGTAGTATCTGCATCTCTTTGAAGGCACTCATTTCCATTTTAAGCGCAATTATGTGACAAAGGTCCTAGCTTTGCTTCTGATGGGACAGGAACCCAGGCTCCTCCTGCCTAGCTTTGCTTCTGATGGGACAGGAACCCAGGCTCCTCCTGCCTTAGCACACCAGAGCTCTTGCACTTGTTTGGGTGCTCAGTGCTCCTTTCCGCAAGTGATCTCTTTGCAGGAGAGCATGCACTAGTTGCAGCATGGGCAGATTTTAATTCTAGGCATAAAATGAATAACTGATGAGACAGTATGTACTAAGGTATAAAGTCACAATTCATCCTGGATTAAACATCGACAACTAACTGAAGACAGCAGTCTGAGATGTTTCTTAAAGAGATAGTTCCCCCGAAATTTGGTCACTACATTTTCTTGAATTGAAAAACACACTGCATTATTGTTTAGCAGTGATTAGGTACCTGCAAAGTCAGTTACTTAAAATTCTGTTGCCTCAACCTGCTTACATTCTTATTTTGTTGTATTATGAAAATTGGTTTATTCTACTGATGGTAGACAGGATAAGCTAAAATTGTTAATTCTCAGGGAAAAAAAAAGCAACAAGCAACCGTTTCTAAACAAGAAATTATTGTGAAATGGGTAGTCTATTCATTGTATCATGTAACCTCTTTTTAAATTCTTATAGTCCCTGTGGCTTTGTTCAGCTCTGTTCATTGTTGTCTGAAAGGTACAGAAAACGCTTGATTTATGGCCCATGAAAATGTGAGAGGCGATTAACATAATAGGAGAATATTAAGCTCATGCATTCTACTATTCTTAGTCCTGCTCTCATTACCTGTATCAGAAGTAGGAACTAAAATTAGTATACACATTTTTCCATCATTTGTAATACTTCACAGTGCATTTCAATATTCATAACAAATCAGGTATACTAGAGGAAAAAAAAGCTGGTCAATCAGCTGTTGTTTTGTAATGTACTGGTACCAGTTTATGAAAAATGGCTGTTATTCCACAGGTATCCCCTTTGTCTCCATCAGTCCCATTTACAGTGCTTGGCTCCACTCAGAGGCACCAAGTACCACAGTTACACTCACCATCATCTATCTGGAGCTTCTTGAGACTTGGCTTCTTGAGACTTTTCTGTCCTACAATGAATGCGGTAAACCACAGCTCAGAGAGTCATAGTCTCCAGAAGGCACCTCATACCCTGCTGATGGCAAGGGCCAACATCTTGCACATGTGTGCAAACACTGCCCCAAACACCGCTGTGCACAAACACAACTAAAATTAGTGGGAAGGTTTTGTGCAGAGATGTGAACTTCCACAGCTCTCTCTAGACAGCTCAGTGCCACAAGTCTCAAAATCACAGTCAGTGTATATTTATTTTAAAAATATTCTAGCAGTAGTTATCATTGTTATTTGGCTGTTTCTTGTCACTCACCTCAGGCAGTGAGGGGTCTTGCATTTGAGTCCACCAAAGCCTTCCCCTCCTGTGCTGTGATATGGTTTATGCTTTGCTGAGAATCAGACAGTGTGCTGTTGTCTTCTGTCCTGACTTCCTTTCTGTACCCAAGGAGCATTTGGAGGTAGGTATTTACTTTGCATAAATAGCCTGCGAGCACAGTTCAGAAATCAAAGTATCTCAAATTATTCTTGGAGTGTCACTGTAAAGAGAGGTCAATAGTGACTTAAACCAGCATTATTATAGCCTTCTATGTAATATCCACTAATGCATTACATGTTGACATTACAAAATCCTGGCATTCGGTAGGAACTAATGACTCCCAGTTATTTTCTCTGCCCAACAATATTAAGAATGGATATTCGGAAGAACAAATAATTGCAACTTTAACTCACCAGTATTTGAAATATTCCTGATTATCCATCTGAAAGTGAAATTTTATTCTCCTTGAGTAGTGCCACAAGAAATCCAAATCTATTGTGAAATGCACAGTTCTCCCTGACTTCAATATTTCTTGCAATTTCTGATAGGAGGACTGAACTCCTGGCCAATTTATGAGTTAAACTGAGGTTAACGTAGCTCACAGCATTTAGAAAAATTCCACAGATTTGAGCATGAGTGACACATGCACATTTTTACAGCTAAATGGGCATTAATTTCAGTATTAGAAGATGCACCTTACAAAGACATCCACAGCAGCATGGGAGTGAGGTCTAAGCAGCCTGGAACATGGAAGATGTGTTCATGTAACAGCCAAATCTGAATTAATGAGCTGTGTTAAGAGTCATCTCTTAATAACTCATTGAGCATTTCACATCTCTATCTAATGTACGCGTATCTGTCCCATAATGCCCCAGCTGCACTGTTGCTAACGATGCTTAGGAGGACTGTAGGAACATGGCAGTGACCAGAAAGCGCATGACAGGGAGGAAGGAGCAGCTCTGAGGAAGTGGAACATGATGATTCTGCTGACTTGAACCAAAGAAAACACACTGCTTTTGAATTCTGCTGGCAGACCTGCTAAGTGTATTTGGCACTACAGGGAGAGTTACTGTAGGCAACTATTTTTTTTTTCCCTGGTAGTTCTGTAGAACATAGGTTTTAGATTTAAATTTAAGGCAGCAGGCAGTCCCAACCTGTTATTAGAGTTGGCTTGTGGTCCATTTAGCAAACATGCTGTTGTTAGGTCACTAGGTTGTAGCTGAGACACTGCGGTCCCACCAACAGTTCTTATCTGTGTTCTTTACTGGTAATATAACATCACTCATTATTTGGTTTACAGCACGAGAACTAGGGGAAAGTCTGCCATTAAGATAGTAGGGAGTTGTCCCAGTTGATTAGAAATTTCAGACTCGATTGTCACATCAATGTCTAGTTTTTTTACTTGATATTGTAATTGTCATAAAAAGTTGTCAGGGGAATTTGTGTCTGTTGTCTGTTCCTCATAAAGATATACATCAGCAGGTTAATCATCCCCTTTATTTGAGCTACCCTCAGCAGAAATCTTGTGCGTATCTCCAATCTGGAAATGTATTTAAATTTGGGCTACTCATGTAAACCTAAATCCAGAAAAGTGCCAGTGAACTCTAAAAATAAGCAGAATTTCAGCTTTAGTCTGAAACAGAACAAGCAAGGAGCTTTTTCTCTGTAATGTTTTAACCATTGTTTTGAAGTTTCAGCACTTAAAATTTTACTTGAGACACTTCTAACCAATCTGTAGTCTCAAATAACACTATTACTAGGGCAATAAAATGGGATTTTTTTTAGACTGTGTAGGATCCCCAGAGAAGATGGGGGGTGAGGGTGAGGGATATGAAGCCTGGTGAATTGAAATAAAAAGTGAAATTGGAATTGAGGCAGTTACAGAGCATTTCTGAGTTGAATGGCAGTTCAAAGAACCCTTACTAAGTGATGAACAAAACTTCAATACAGCTCTATTTGAGGCTTGGATGCACAAAGAAGTATGTGCCAATAAACTGAAACATCAGGAATAAATTGTTTCAATGTTCATTTCTTTGGAATTAATATCTGTAAGCTCAGTTTCATCACATCCATTTAAGTGTGTGTTCTGATGTTACACATGACAACATTATTTTGTAGAATGGTAACGTATTTCTAGAATTGAGCTACGTGTTTTTCTACAATGAAAATGTCTTCTTTTTTCCACAGAACTGTATTTGTCTAAAATGAAGATTTTTAATTATAATTAACCTTTATGTACAAAAGAGTGTCAAATGTTCAGTATTAAAGCTGCAGGTGGATATTTTGAAAGGACACTAAGGAATTTAGGTACATAATGCCATTATCTAGCAGCTGAAATACTGGAGAACATTGCTGAATTCCCTTAAAAGGAACCTGAATTTACTGGTTAATGTTACTTACACTTGTCTAACTGCTAGAGGATACAACCAAGGCAAGCCCTGTTTAACCAGACCTTTTACAAAAGAAGAGAGAGGAAAAGATGAACACTGCAAACTGGAAGAAATTTTAGCCTCATTATGCGTACAGCCTGAAGGCAAGAGTTACTACTCTCATTCAGCTGAGACTGGGAGAAGGGAACCTTCCTCCTCATCTTTTTCTTGCATTGCACTGTACAGTCAGCAAACTAGGAGAGAGCTGTCACAAAAGATGCACAGCCTCTATTTTGAACCCCCTGGACTTAGCCCTCTGCACTGGATGCAACACACATTGCAAAGAGAACTGGAGGAGTCAGAAGACAGCAAAGGCGTGTTGGCTTTGTGGCTTCACCTGCTTCAGCTCATTACATCCAAATTACCTGGATTTTATTAAAGCAACAAGTTTTTGTTGTTCAAGGTCAGTTAAAAGGATTTTTTTGTTAGAATTTCATAACGAGTTACTCAAGAGGTAGCTATTACAAATCTGTTTATAACTAAAAACAAACAAACAACCAAACAAAAATCAAAGTTTTACAATAACTTTGTCAAAAACGAAAATCCCGGGTTCATCTCTCATGTAAGGGAATGGGAATACCAAAGTCCTATCTTCAGATTAAAGCTTGATATTCTTGTTTCAAATTGGAAATGTATTAGTGGTCCAGAACATGTGACTGGGCTTTTCCTAGCTACATATTTCAATATGCTAGGAGATATTTTCTTTCCTCATAAACCCTGTCCCTTTACATTCTCACATTGTCATGCATACAACAACGTTCTCACTAGCAGCTTTACCCAAAACATCCATTGGAATGAGAAACAGTTTTTCTGGAATTAAGACTGCTTCTGAAATCAGTGGCAATATAGCCTTTAGACAAGAATAGTTACTGCTACTTCCCATAGTTAGCAATGCCAAGAGACTACATGAAAAATCCTGGAGCCATTGGTAGGCTAGTATCATGCCTTTCTAACCCCATCAGTGAGATCCAAGCCTGCTTGCATCTGAGACTGTTGATTAGGAAAATAAACTACACGCATATGCATAAATGGCCCACTGTGGCAGCACTACATTAAACCCTGCTGCACTGGAACAAAGTGCCTTCATTACATTTCTGAGATAAATATCTCTCTTACACTGCTGCAATTATCAATGGGCTTGATTAAGGGATTGATTTGAATGCAAACAGCATAATTGACCCAAGAGGAAAGACGAATGAATATGGCCAATGCAGCCTTTAAATAAATGTGATACAAATGCATGGTAGCATGGGGAAATGTCACCAGTCACGATTTATTATTCTGTCATACTCCCCCAAAAGAAAAATAAATTTGCTTTTGTTGTATACAGCATATATATGACTTTCCAGCATATTATGCCTTTTCAGACTGTCTTCAAAACTTTTAAATGGGTCATTTTGTTTAGCACATCTATACAGTCATGATATATAGTAGCTGTGACTACATAAATAAATAAATAAATAAATAAGAAAAAAGCAATGAACGTTTATCCAGAAGCCCTTTTATAAACAACAATAAACAAGAAGTATAAGATTATTAGAATAATACTTCAGCATGTTGTCACTTTCTACTGAGGGGATAAAAATGAAACAAAGAGCCAGAGCTCTCTGAAGTACTGAAAGCTGATTCCTGAAGCATTCAAAGGGTATTAAACTTTTCACATAGTGTACCTATTAAATGTCTGAGACATTTATCCTCTATTTACTACTGTTTCATTCCCATGTGGACTAATATTTATAGCAGTTAGCAATTCTTTCGTGCTTTTCATCTTCAAATTGCCCTGTGCATATCATCTAATATAATGTCTCAAACCTTTGAGAGGCAGTTAAGTAAGTGAGGGTTTTTGTTAGATATCTCTGTCTTAAAGATGGAGAAACTCCAATGTGAGTCAAGGACTTTTCAAAGTTAAGATCAGTGCGTCAAAGCAGTTTCAGACTTGGGTATAGATGGGTCTTGCTGATGGATGGAGAAGATTTTACTTTTCAGAGCATGACCCTGAAGCACCTCCCTCAGTCCTTACACTGAGATGCCGAGCATCCATGGGGCATCATTCAGGCCCCATTCAGGTGGCCTTCTGAAGCGAGATGCTGTCAAACACCATTGGGATGTTTTTTTTGTGGTCTCCCTGCCTTGGTTTTTAAATTAAAAAAGATAAAGACAATAGGTGAGGTTTGTTGCCCTGGGGTGCATCCTGGCTCTTAAGACTGCCCTGTCCCAAGGTTTGCTTTTCAATTTAAGCTCATGTCACTTCAGTGCTTTAACATATCAGACAGGGCTATGTTTCGGAAGGAAGCATAGGGTAGTCTGTTTTGAAACTGTACCAGAAATTAAGTCCTTCATCTGGATACCTGCTCCTTTTATGGGCAAGGGGAGCGAAGGACACAGGAGAGAAGGAAACTGCACCCAGCATAACAGGGATAGTAAATTTGAATGACTATTACAATACCTATACTGAGCAAGTTTGATCCTTGTGTCCTTCCCCATACCAGTAACATCTTAGCCTGGAAACTGCAGGTGGAGGGAAGAAATGTGACACGGTTTAGAGTTAAAGGTGAGCAAAAACCTGTGGTGCAGGCAAGGTAAGGTGTTGAACACAGGATATATGGCATACAGAATGCAAAGAATTTTGAAATTATCCTAACAAAAATTGCATGAAGAAATAGACAGTCCAGAGAGTTAATAAACAAAATCAAATGTAGCATTCATTGTTTTTGCTGGTATGTCCTGCATAAAGGTAGTCCCTAACCTATTTTCCTAAGTAAACTAAATGATAAATTTGGCTAATATTCAGAAGAGTAACTAAGCTAATGCAATCACTGAAATGACAACATCTATCTTACACCTTAAAATTGCTGATGATGGATGAATGACATTCTCGAAAAGGTAGAGAGATTAATAGCATTGTTTTCAGCTATCCTGGAACATTAGGGAAGACTGCTCACTTCCCAGTATGCACTCACCTCCTCTTCAAGATAATATTCCATCAATTTGCATTGTTGCCAACTCAAATTCAAATAATTCCTAAAAAAAAAACACAAAGAAAACTAATTCTTTTTCGCAAAACAGGGGTACACTTACATGAGCTTGAAATGGACTAATTGACATGAAGAATACAGGTTTCTCCCTCTGCGTTGTAGCTGCTTGGTTTGTGATGACAACATTTCCATTTCTACTGGTAGTAGCCACTCAAATCTTAGAGCCACTTCACTCATTTCTTTTATGTACTGAAAAATAAATCTCTAAAACTCCATTATTATGGTCTGCATGAAACCAAACTAGATTGAGAGTTTTAATAATAATAATAACCACTTTGATTGCTAGTTCAGAGGCAAACATTTTCTCTGAACTAGATGAATGTATTGTTTGGAAATCTAGCATTTCACATTTTGGGAGAGCTGTCTTCCATTTTTCACTCCTGAGCACCACTACTGAGATCATATCATTTTAAAGCCATATTAAGGCCTTACATACTGATCATTTTTGAAAGAAAAGAATTCTAAACAAAAAAATGTGAATACCAGTTTGAACTGTATTTTGTTTCAAAGTATTTTTAATTACTATCTGTTGTTTATTCACACTGGCGCATGTACAGTGAGGAGGTTGTGAGGGTCAACCTCTTTCTCCTTGGTAGAAACTGATAGGATGAGAGGGAACGGCCTCAAGTTGTGCCAGGGAAGTTTCTGGTTGGATATTAGGAAAGATTTCTTCCCTAAAAGAGTGGTCAGGTGTTGGAATGGGCTGCCCATGGAGGTGGTAGAGTCAGCATCCCTGGAGGTGTTCAAGAAACTCTTAGATGTGGTACTTAGGACATGGGTTAGTGGGTGATATCGGTGGTTGGTGGACGATTGGACTACATGTTCTTAGAGGTCTTTGCCAACCTTAATGATTCTATGATTCTTTGAAGAAAGAATGCTTTATGTAGTACCAGAGAATCCATAGAAATAGGTTACATTTATTGGATACATTTATTCAGATTTTTGGAGAAAAATCTGAACTGTACAAAATTATATTTCTTTAAAAATACCTGTATAAAATAGATATTTGAAGTTACAGATTCTTACTATTAGGTATTACTAAACATAGCTTGAAGGGTTCAAGCTGTTTATGCTAATCCCAACGACAAATAAAAGTCACATGGTTGATACCAAACACAACTTAAAGCAGTATCATTACCATAGTAACCTGAAAGGACAGGAAAAACCTTACACTACAAAATACTTACATTTGGAGAATGCTAGTAAATCTTCACTTCAAGTTTTAGGCTTAGGAGTATTATAAATCTTCAGTCGAATAAGGAGCACAGCTCTCCAGGCACATTTATTATCTAAAAAAAGATACAAATAGAAGTTATTTTGAGAGAATGTCTCTTCTCAGATTTCATAAAAAGCATATGAGTTACAGAAATGAGGTAAACAATACCAAGAATCCTGATGCATCCAGAGACTGTGGTAATCTTGATGCATGCCCAGAATATCTGTATTCCTGTCATATTTTGCAAAGGAGGTAAAAAAAGTGAGGTGAGTACAAAACACACAAAAAAAACAGATTTAGCTTATAACAAAATACATTTTTCTGTGATAGAACAGTCTACAGAGTTTTACCATCTCTACAAGGTGAAGTCAGAAACAATTCTATTCTGAAAAAGAGTTGAAAAATATTTGTTGAGTGAAAGTCCATAAAAGTAAGCATCTCAGTAAAGGACTTCTCACAAATATTAAGGTAGAAACAACCCAAGACTCTCAGAGCAATGTTACCACAGGATGCTCCTTGCGAGCAGCCGTTGATGACAAAAGCAGTGTAGCTGTGTTTGCCCAATGACAACAGGGATGACTTGGTAAGTCAGGGACAACATAGTGGTAATATTGTTTCTAACAACTAGGTTTAAAGAGATGTGTCAGTTTTTTGGCTGTATAATAAAGTTAAATATTGAAGGAAGTGGGGCCTGGAACCCAGATCTTTCCCTTGAATATCCCGTAAAGCTCTCTCACTCCTCCAGTAAATACTCACATATTTTATAGAACCTGGGGTGTACTTCGCAAAGTCAGGGTGAGACAACTTTTTCCACCTAATCTACTTATTACTGATAGGGTTTCCAAGCTCTGAAGGTTTAAGTGCAAAATGCTAAGAAGAAAAGTTATCATAGTGTTCCCACATCCTGACAGAGAACTCCAGTCATAGAGCTTGGATTTTAAAAATGCCATTATAACCTATGGTCATCTCATCAACGGCTTCCTTGATGTTTGCGCTCAAATAGAAAAGCTGGCTTATGTTTTAAGTTCTCTGAGCATGCAGTACAGTTACTGACTTACCCAGATCTATAATAAAACCAGTCATCAAGAGTCTGTAGACTTACTGGTGATCTTGTAGATTTATTTCTAAGACTGCAGTGCTCTGTGAAGAGCAGCTATGTCTTAACATGGTCGGAGGTAACAGAAAGGCTGAGAACAGAGCAAATTCACACTATCTGTATACTGTATCATACCTGAAATTTTACTCCTTTTATAAAGAAAACAGCTAATTAACAAATACAGGAAACAAACATAGGTAACAAATTCAGGAAATTACAGTTAACCAGCAGTTTGGAAACAAATCCGGCTTGAATCACTTGATGCTGACTTTTCAATGCAGAGCCCTTCATTGTTACAATTAATAAAACTCTACAGAGTTTTCCCTGTCTATTTACTACAGTGCAACAGGGACAAAATAGAACAAGGGGAATGCAAATCATACTGGTAAGAGCACTTCACTGCATAAAGGTATTCAGATAGAGGTCAACTTATCATCCTTCATGCAACATCTAGCAGCAATGACAATATCCCAGTTCATCACTAAACAGCAGCTGAAAAATGTGGATACCTCAAACAATTCCATTGCCCTGAGCTAAGCTACATGAAGCCAATTACAATTTAAATGCAAGAAGATGAGAAAATTTGAAACTCCACTAGTTTTACTTCATGATCTAGTTCACCATAACAGGACATGCAAGACAGCTTCATCACTATTTGGCCTCAGTCATACTTGCAGCAGGACACAGCTACCTAGCATAAATATCCTCACCTGCATTATATATATTTTTTTTCCTCCTTTTCTTTTTCCTCTTTTCCTTCTTTCAGTCATTTATAGATTCAGAGTTTAAAGTACAAAATATTTATTATGTGCACACTCAGAAGAATAAGCTAAAGATACTCTGGGGTAGAAATGCTAGCTACTCTTGAACAGTTCGAGTCATGCTTTTAAGTGAAACATTTCGTGTATGGAGGAAGCCACCAACAACCAGATGCTCTGGTCAGGTATTTTATTCAGTTCTAATCTCTGGTTGCAGTAAATAGGCTTAATCTATCCTATATTAGCTTTCATCTGTTTGATTTTCAAATATGTTTCAGATGAATAAATAATAGAGTACAAGATAAATGGGTATGGGCAAAGTTGACAGCTGTCAAGCTTACAACCAACAACATATATTGATGTTATTTTTCTCCCTATCCATCTTCCATATGCATTACCTTGATAGACTTTTGTATTACAAGTGTTTAAAAAAATCTGAAAAGGCCACTGCTGGAAAAAAATATTCAAATGTGAAGAAACTTCTAAAAGTCTGCATATTCTATATTCAAATTAGGCTTCCAATTAAAAGAAAAAATAGGCAAAGTGTTTAAAACAGAATCCAGAATACACTAACATCCCCTGCTAAGCTCTCAGTTGAAACACTAGCCTAATGCTTTCATTAACATTATGAGTGGCATTTGTTCTAACAGTGATGAAGTCATTTAATTACCAAGGAGAGCTTTAGAGATATCTGAGCATATCTTGAAAAGATGTGGCATTTGATGACAAGGTTTTCTCATGACAAAATTGCAGATGCAGTTGGATAGTTTAGAAGTCTAGATCTGGATCTGCAGATTATCAATGACACTTTGATCTTATTTAACAATATAAAAAAGTAGTCAAAGACACAGACTAGGCTATTTTAAAATTTAATAGATTTTTGGATTTTATGTGCATGTGTGAAGATGGACTATTAATAACAAAGTCTTTGAGTTTTCTCTGCTGCTCTGTCGGTCACAAACACTCATTTGTGTACCACCTTTATCTAAAAGAAATAATTGAGAAAAGCAAGTTATACTGCTCCAAGATTCAGATGAGCGAGGAGGAGACAGACATGCTGCCAGCATATGGCAAAGTAAGGACCCAAAATCCAATCCTTTGTGGTTCCTCACTCCTTTTCATGCACCTCCAGGAGTAAGGGCAGCTTGGCTACTTCCCCAGCACTAGCAGCAGGCAAAGACCAAGAGAGCAGAGGGGCCTCCCGGGGGAGAGGGAAGTTACTGGAGGGAGGTCACCTCTGCCTGGCACTCATGACAGAAGAGAGCTAGAGTGTGGTAGGTGTCCATATCTCATCAGTTTGAGAACAGTAGAAAAAGCCCTTAGGGAAGGAGCAACTCCTAAGAAGTCACATAACACCTTGCCTTCAGCATCCCATTCACATATTCCTTTATGTAGGCTTCCAAATTCAGTGACCTCTCTGCACCATTTTTTTCTGCCCTGACTTCCTCAGTATCTTTCTTTCTGATTCCCATAGGATTCATCTTTGTAGTCAACCTAAGGAGAATTTCAGGTTCTCTTCACCCAACTCCCAGCCTCCTTTGGGGACAGCTTACTGAACAAAACGGACTGTGACTTGACTTCAGAGGGAGTTCATATGTTATTATATTGTATGATTTTCAAATTAGTGCCTCTCCTGTGCATTTTAAATACTAATATTCCTCATGGGGTCAGAACAGTTAACTGAGACAGAACTTATATTAGCTCTTATGGACATTATGGGCTGTAATGTTTAACCTATTTACTAGGTCAAAGTGGGCACTGACATTCTTAGGGCAGATGCTCAGGGGCTCAGGTCTTGCTGCAAAAATATATCCACTAATAAATTCTCCCTCTACTTCCATTTATCTTTGAGGAACAAAAATATGAAGAATGTGCAGGTAAACAGATGACTTGTAAAGAGAAACAAATTCAAAACATGGCTTGAAAGTCATATAGAAACATTTCCAAAGCCCCTATCCATGTATACAAAATACACATCCAGAATCATCCTTTGTGATGGCCCTGTGGAAGCATTTGTCAATGAAGCTCTTTCTACTCATACGGTTTTCAAATGTTTATGGCACTTTCATTTGTACTGGACATGACACAATGTCACTGCAGCATTTTCCTTCCTTACATCTTTGTAATATTACTAGTGACAAGAAGAAAGGCATGCTGTGTGCATAATAACAACTTTTCAAAGGCAAATAGCTCAGCTGCTGTGCCTGATTTTTATTTTATAAAGGGCAACAGTTAATGATTAATTATAAAATAAAAGTGATACAAAACAGCCCAAGATATCTGACTTTTTAGAAGCCATTATAGTATAGGCAAAATGTTTGTCTTTCCACTGTGAATTGCGTTAGGTGAACATAATGTAGGAACTACATCTTCAAAGTAACAAATGCTTAAAATAAGATCATGGCTCAATTCTTTCATGCTCCCACAAATGTCCCTACTTAAACCTCTACAACAGTATAGAAATAAAATAAAATAAAATAAAATAAAATAAAATAAAATAAAATAAAATAAAATAAAATAAAATAAAATAAAATA